>OY735239.1:6792425-6794925 GCA_963457665.1 Thysanoteuthis rhombus | reverse complement strand
GCCGAAGTTTTCAATTTGGTTATAGCATACATAAAAAATACCAATAGCCGTTTGAAATCTTACATCACTTCGCTTATACGGGAATCGAACTCAGGACTTTCTATGTATGAGGTAGACATATCAACCATTTGCACTACCGCAGCGAATCATAGATGCCACGAGGCTAATACTAATTTGGAACTGTTTAGTTCTTCAGTTTCTAAGTTGGTATGGCTTGTTGGCAGGATGGCTGGCTGGCGGGCGATCTATGTCTGTATCGTGCATACAGATTGCACCGATGGAGCTAGAGGGCTGAACGTTTGAACATTTGCTCCTAATCATGATTAGAATAAAAACCGCATCTTTTTGTTTTTAGTTCCCCTCATAGATTTTTTTCAATTGGTGTTCAATTTACAATGTAAGTTTATGATAAATTGATCCCTTATTTTGTGTCCGCTAGCATTCCAGCTTGTTTTGTTTTTTTTCAAATTTGGCCTTTTTTCCCCAGTTATCACAACCCAACAAACAGCGTGAAAAGTAACTTATTCATTGACCCCCTCTTTTTTAAAAAAATATTTTAATTGATCATCCCCAACAGATCCTGCGGCCAAAAGATGTTGGTCACGTGACAGATTATATTGAGTTACTAAACAGACTTATGGCAGGTATTCTCAAACTGTGTATCGTGGCCCAATATTGAGGTTTTTTCTTTCTTTAAATTCTTGTAAATCTAATCGTAAGTACTGACAAGGCCATATAACAGGTGTTTATTTTAATGCTTTTATTCGGGTATAAAAATTAAAACCCTCGGGAAATCCAAAACCCAAAACATTAAAGTTAAGTGGCACAAACACAACATTTTTTTTAAATAGAGAAACGTATCAGATGTTAGAGACCCCCAACCAAAACTGTCAACACAGGTTCCCACAGTTTTCAAGCTGTTCTGGCTGGATGGTTCTAGATTGTTAGTTTAGATGTGATTTTTCAGATTCCGATTCTGGAAGTCGCTCTCAAATTCGAAAAAGAAATCTTGTCAGTGCAGGACTGGCTATGCATGTATCATGCGTACAGGCAGCACCAAGGGAGCTAGAGGGCTGAACGTTTTCATGTTTACTCCTTAAAGTATTTATAAAACAACAGTTTTGTTATTTTTTTGACGAACCCTCTTCTAAATAGGTTTTCAGAGGGAATTCAATTTGCAATGTAATTTTATGCTACATTGATCCTTTAGTTTGAGCCCGGTAGCGTTTTTGAAAATTCATACTTTCTACTGATTACTACCCAACAAAAAGCTAGTGAAGTAACTTATTCATTGATCATTCCTTTTCCCCCAGGTTTTTAATTGATCACCCCCAACACAAAATGCTGCAAAAAACGTTGATCACATGACAGTTTCTATCAGATGATTAACCAGACTTGATCTTACATGATTTTGAGACCATACCCTTGATAGGATGTGTGTTCATCGAAGGGATACATCCACCCTAATCACAGGGCTTTTGTTGCCTTAATCATTAATTTGATTGTCGTAGTTTTCAATTTGGTTTTGAGTATTTCTAAATTTCGTTTGTTTAACTTCATTCTACTCTAAGGGAGGCGTAGGTAGATTTACAGATACATTTTACTCACTCTCCGCTCATCAACCCCTGTGCCTTTTTGCGTATGAGACAGGCGTACTAACCATTGTGCTACCGGAGCGGACCAAAGATGCCATGTGGCTGATATTAATTTGAAACTGAAGGTTTTAAAAAAAAAGTCTTGTAACTGAAATCAAGGTCATATAACAGGTGTTTATTTTAAAGTTCTTATTCGTGTGTAGAAAAAAACCCCTCGGGAAACCCAATACCCTCAACTTTTGAGTTTAGTGGCACAAACACTAAATTTTCTTCGGGGAAAAACGAATCAGATGTTTCTTTTTAATTGGCCAAGGTGGAGAAAAACCCGTTTTAGCAACACACACACGCACACATACACTTACCATTATACATATATATATATATATATATATATATATATATATATATATATATATATATATATATACATGTATATATGTATATATATGTATATATTTATATGTATATATATATATGTATATATATATGTATATATATATGTATGTATATATATGTATATATATATGTATCTATATATGTAGTATATATATACATATATATATATATACATATATATATATATCACTGGCATACGGTACTTTGTATCGCCATGTGCACTGAGCCAAGGATTCGCAAAAATGCAAAAATATTTTAGTGTCTATAAAATGAAAAAATCATGCTCAACCTCACATGGGGAGACCACGAGACAGCACAATATACCATGAAGAAAACAGGAATCCAAGAAATCATAAAATCCACTAAAAAACTGGCAATGGGCTGGTCATTTAGCAAGAATGACAGACAACCAATGAACATCACCATTCATAACATGGATCCCCAAAGATCATAAGCGCAACAGAGGCCGGCAGAAAACAAGATGGAGTGACGAACTAGACAAATTCAGA
>OY735239.1:6767425-6787425 GCA_963457665.1 Thysanoteuthis rhombus | reverse complement strand
TTTCGATACATTTCCATTGCTGCCTACCGTCTTTTTCAGAGAGATTTCCAGCGGCTTTTCTCTTGAGAAAATGGCCGGCAACCATCAAAATGCATCGAAACATACCCATATGATAACAATAATTTTCGAGATATAACATACAACATTTTGTTCAAAATCTGAATTTGCCAAAACGAAGATAAGTAAACCAAAAGGTAAAATCCACGTTCGCCTGCCGAGATTTGAACTCCGGGTAAGCTGATTGTCAGGAAGCTGTCTTACTGATTGAGCTGAGTTGACATCGAGGCATTCGCAGGCTTATTACACTATGATATATATAGATTTAATTTTTTAGAATTTTTTAATAATGTTTTATTTGTTATATATACAGCACAAAACTTGCAGTGATCGTTTTCTGTCGGAATAGAAGTTGGGTTGAAGTTTGACCCTGAAGCAGCCAGGCTTGGTTGGCTATAAAGTTAGCTCGGAATTTTTGAAGACAGTTTCAGCTATAAATAACAAACCATACTTGGGAACACTGGTTTTATGGAGGTGTCTAGTAGGAAACCAATAAAAATGTTGATAGTTCGTCGATTTGGCGTTGCTTGCAACAAAAGGGCGGTTTTATTATGAGAATCGTTTTATATTCTTGGAACCCTTTTGCCACTGGATCGATAATAATTCCACTGAAAATGACCTTTTAAATTGTATGGTAACTTATACAGATAAGATTACAATACCAGCAATAAAAGGCACTGACTTTTTATATTTATTGTTATCAGGTGCCAACACGGACCAGAGATAAATACCATATAAAGTCTCCATCTCTTTTGTCTCAGGCGGAGGGATTTCAGTTAGACGAACCAAAAGCTATTAATGAAAATTAGTCACACTATAGAAACTGGCTGCGGACCAACATCTTTTGGCAGCATATCTTGTTGGGGGTAATCAATCAAAAAACATTGGAAACAAGAATGATCAAAGAATAAGCTATTTCTCCCGTCTTCTGTTGGATAGTGATCACGAAAAGGGATTTTAGTTGTAGGAACTGAAAGCTATTGTTAAAGATTGGTCACTCAAGAGAAACCGTATCGTGACCGGCTTCTTTTGGCAGTATATTCTTTTGTAGGTGATCGATTTGGAAATTGGATATAAGGGGTGATCAATGAGTAAGTTACTCTTATCACCATTTGTTGGGAGGTGATCACTAGAAAAGCTCGAAATTTCAAAAAATAAGATGATGCAGAACGCAAACCAAGGGACCAGTTTAGCTCAAACATAAATCGTAAACTGAATACCCTTCTAAAAAAGTTATTTTGGCGATGGAATTTAAAGGAACATTTTTCTAGGAATAATAAGGAGTAAACGTTAATATTTTCAGCCTTCTGGCTCCATTGATGCAAACTGTTCGAATAAAACATAGCCTGCCAGCCAGACAAACTTAAAAACAGAAGAAACTTATGCTGATGTTGGCTATATCTATATTGACAGTTTTGATTGATACTGTTCTCTTCTCCCTTTCTACACTAATGCCCATTTGAAAGGCATGAATCCATCTCCTCCCCACGTATCACAAATGACTGTAATGGGATATGTGATAAGCAGGAAGACCGAAGCCGTAGCCAGCGTGAGAGCACTACCTGTTTCTAAAATGATTGTCAGCTATAACTCAGCAGTTAGTCTTGAATAACTGTAGCCATCAAACATGACAAAAAATACTATCCTCTTTTATATGCGCATGTGTTTGTTAGTTTGTGTGTTTATGCGCTCCTGGCCATACCGTTTTGTTTACAGACTTGAAAATTGGCATCGGAACTTCGTTAGAACCTATGAAAAAATTTTTTTCTTTTCGGAAAAAAAAGCTTTTTTTTTTACCTTCTGACGGGTTTATGAATAAGATCTAGATTCTCAAGAATGTAGATGTTTTTGTTTTTTTTTCACTTTATTCCAAATATTTTCCCGTGGGAAACGCCAGTGATGTCATAAACAGAATTTATTCTGACCATATTTATTCTTCAATTGATTTCTTTTACATGACTTCAAATTTTGACTCTGCTGGTGTTCAATAATTGGCTGCGATGACGAGTCTTGTCACATTTTGTCAGTTGATCCTTTTAAAGAGAAGATTATTGAAATCAATATAATGTTTTATATTCGTGAAAAGTGTTTTCTAGGAAAGGGGGAGATTAATTCATGATTGATTTCTATGTCTATGCTTGATGTACAGCGAGTGCAAAAAGTATCCATACGTTTCAAAAAGTTCTTTGAGCAGCTTCAAAATTGACAGAATTTAGATCAAAGGTTGAAAAATAAAAATGCAAAAAATATACTGAAACTAGACAGAATATTGAAAAGTTATGTACAAAAATCTTAAATCTTTTTTAATATCTTTTAAAAATCTCCTTGCGACCGGTCAAAAGAAATTTGATTTGTGAGCTGAAAATTAAGACCCAGAACACAATTCGTTCTTACTAAATGTCCAAGGTATCAAATATTAAACAATCTCCAACCAGTGTAGCTTTTCCTTACCTTTTATTCATCTTTTACGTTTAAACTCAAACCAAGTATACAAAGATTCTTTTAATTTCAATTGGAATATCATACAATCGAAATAGATATTACTAGGTATAGTTTAGATCTAAACTCTTCAGTACAGAAACTCAGTAACCAAAAATATGAAACGTAGCAGACCGAAAAAAAATACATCCCAAACGAAAATAAAGTGAGTTAAAACAATGAGCTTTCTTTTAATATATAGATGTAAACTTTAACATTCATGGTCTTGTCAATGAAATGCAACTCACAATGACGCTTATCTGTTGTCACCAAACACTTTTCTCTATTACAACGATAATCTCACTGAATGCAATCAGACCCGTATAGGTTGATTTCTATCTAACCACAGCACGCAGTCCTAAAAGGTTGATTTAAAAAAAAAAATTCTATTCTTATGAGTAGATTTTATCGAAGTGTACGGTAAGTCTGGGTTTTATCGTAAGACTTGGTCTTTGTCATTAGATATACGGCAATGTCTCTGTTAGTTGATGTCGAACATACAAAACATCTGGAGACGGTAAAGTAAGTAAAAGCAGTTTCACCCTTTCCATGCTTGCCTACGAATCGACCAATTCGGGGCTAAGCGCCCCCACAATTTCAAGCGAGTAACCTGACCCGGACTCATGTCCAAAAAGTTTTTGACTTGTGAGTTAGGGGCCAAACAGGGCCATGGAAAGTCACGCTCATCCGAGCACGTGTGGCCTGTTCTTTTCACCAGACTGACACACCACTTGTTTTCTTACTTATATATATATATATATATATATATATATATATATATATATATATATATATATATATATATATATATATATATATATATATATATATATATATATGGAGAGGGGTGAGAGAGGGAGGCGGGGCTACGTTGTTTTTTTTCATTTCTTTTCACTGACACAACACTTTTTTCTTATTTATATATACTTTAGAGTGACTTTGTTTTCGATATATATACATATATATATATATATATATATATATATATATATATATATATATATATATATATATATATATACATATATATATATATATATATAGAGAGAGAGAGAGAGAGAGAGAAAGGGGGGAAGAAAAAGAAAAAAGAGAGAGGGTAGGATGAAAGAAAGCACGTGTGGCTTTTTCATTTCTTCAAACTGACACATAACTTTTTTCTAATCTATATATACTTTGGTGTGTGTGTTTGTGCGTGTGTGTGTGTGTGTGTGTGTGTGCGTATATATATATATATATATATATATATATATATATATATATATATGTGTGTGTGTGTGTGTGTGTGTGTGTAGAGAGAGAGAGAGAGAGAGAGAGAGATAAGGGGAGGGGTATAGCACGTGGGGCTTTTCCATTTCTTTAAACTGACACATGACTTTTTTCTTGTGTATACTTCGGCGTTTTTTTGGTAAGTGAGAACGATTTAAAGAGATGACTGTAGGTTAACAGCGTGGTTGGCATTGGTCCAGATGTATACAGGTTATATTTTGTATTTCTCCCCCAGGGGTTCGTAAAGGAAAGAAAATTAAAGCAAGAGAAACTTAAAACAATAAAAAACAAACAGTTGGCAGAGGTTCGCGTCTTGCATGCTCCCCTTTTTTCTCTCTCTCTCCCTCTCTTCCTCCCCCTCTCTCTCTTACTTCTCTTTGCTCTTTCCTTCGTTCTTTCTTTTTTCTTTTGTGTTTCTTTCTTTCCTTATTTTCCTTAGTTCGTTTCTGATTTTGTTTTTTTCAATTTTTCTTTTCTTCCTCCGTCTTCTTTTTCTTTTTTTAAATTTCAATATTCATCTTTCTTCATCTTTTTCTTTCTTTCTTTCCCTCAGTCTTTCTTTATTTTCTCTCTTTCTTTTTCAAAATTCGTTTCTGTTTTTGTTCCTTCAATTAAATAGAGATCCTCATCTCCTTCTCTCTTCATATCTCTTTCTACTAATTCCAGTATTCATCTTTCGTCTTTTTCCTTTCTTTCATTCTTTCTTTCATACTATTTTTTCTATTCTTCCTTCCTTTCTTACCTTTTTTCTTCTCTGTCTCTCTCACTTCTTTTTTACTTTCTTTTCCAAAGTTTATGTCTGCCTTTACTCCCCCTCTTTCTTTCTTTCTTTCTTTCTTTCTTTCTTTCTTTCTTTCTTTCTTTGAGTCATTCTTTTTTTTCATTCTTCTTTCCTTTCTTACTTTTTTCTTTTCTTTCTCTCTCACTTCTTTTTTACTTTTTTTTCCAAAGTTTATGTCTACCTTTACTCCCCACTCTTTCTTTCTTTCATTCTTTTTTTTCATTCTTCTTTCCTTTCTTACTTTTTTCTTTTCTTTCTCTTTCACGTCTTTTCTTCTTTCTTTTCCAAACTTTGTTTCCATCTTCATCCCTTCTTTCTTTCTTTCTTTCTTTCTTTCTTTCTGTCTTGAAACCTTCCTTCCTCTCCCTTGAATCTTCTTCCTTTTTATGTTTATTTTCACTCTCGCTCTTTCTGCCTTCCCCCCCTTTAAAACTTTTTCGTTTCGTTTTTGTCCAGTCTTTGTGTATTTCGCTTTTTAAGAAAATCTTTTTGAATCTCAACAGATGTTCTCAAAAAGATGATTCTAGAGTCTTGAACTCTTCAACAAACCTTAAAGCGTTGCCAGGCACCTCCAAAACCAGCCTGATAAATATGAGCGCGTACCCCGTATGCCAACACTTCAGACACCATTCCTTCCACCCTTATACAAACAACAGTCCTGGGGGTGGTGGGATGGGCTGACCAGAGTTGCCGGAATTTTAGAGACATTTTTGGCTCCAAACGTGCAAAAATGGCTGAAAAATGACCAAATCCCCAAATTGGTATTAGAACATTACAATACTGCAATACACATTATAAAAACCAAGAATATATTTAAAAATACGGCTACTTCTTGTTCTGTTCGAGTTCCAGAAATCGAGTGTTCGGTTTAGCTTGAAATTACATTGTAAATATAACTTCCCGTATACTGACGATTTTTTTTTTTAGGAAACGGAGGTCGTTTGGATGGTAACACAAAAAAATAATAAGAAGAAAATGAAAAATAGCCGACAAGCCTGACTGCTGCAGGGTTAAACTTCACTCCAACTTCGATTCCAAGTGAATGATGATAAGTGCAACATTTGTGTTGTATACATGATGAATAGATTTCCAGATTTATAAAAATTGCAAGTTTGGCTCAGTTGGTAAGCGTGCCGCTTGACAATTACAGGGTCGTAATTTCATGGTAGGGAAATATTATATACGTACACATACATATAACGTTGCAGACAAACAGTGAATAGTTTACTCCAATGAATTAGGTGAGAATTGCTCTTGTCTTTGTTGTTAAGGGGAAAGGACAAAGTCAATGTCCACTTGGACTGGAGTTTCACAAAATTTGAAGAGAGTCAAATCAAAAATTACATAGCCAAATTTGTCCATAAAATGGCCAAAATAGCTACTTTGATTTTTGAAAGATGGTTCTTGAGTTATTATATGTTTTTCAGTATGACTAATATCCTCATCTTCCTGGAAAAGGATTCATCATATCCCAGAGACGGAGAAAACAGGTCTGGTAAGTCACTCAATAGAAACCAGTGTCTTTTGCCAGCACGCCGTGTGAAAGGGGTTGATCAATTAAATAAGTAAACTCGCTTGCTTTTTGTGGGGTCAGTACAAAGTCAGAATTAAAAAAACAAAAAAAACAAAACAAAAAAAAAAGCATCAACATCGTTGGACATTAACCAAGGGACCAATTAAACATGAACTCGCTGGCTTTTTGGGGGGTCAGTAAAAAGTCTGAATTAAAAAACAACAAAAAAAAAAAAAGTCGGAAAGCCATCAGAGATAAACCAAGGGACCAATTTGACATAAACTTACATTGCAAATTGAGCCCCCCACCCCATTAAAAATTTTCGAGGGAACGAATTTTCAAAAGACAAAAACCGTTTTTTTTTCAAGAGATAATTAAGTGTAAACGTTTATATTTTCACATTTCTATCTCGATCAACTCTCCCATGACCTCTCATATCTCTAGCTACGCCTCTGCGTGAATGAGAAAACCAAAGCAAAATAGAAAGCACTCAGAGAGCGCATACCTTTGCCAACACCATTGTCAGGGGGTGGGCGATAATTTGACATGGATCCACCCCACAATTTGATTATTCCTCCCGGAGACTATCGTCCACTCTTGCTCAAAATTCCGTTTTTTGAAGATATTCTGTGGATTGACATGAAATTTTAACGGTATCGAATGGTGTGGACATGTAACTACGATGTGGGGGAGCAATTATCTATGGATCCGCCTCGAAATGTAATCACTTCTTCCGTAGCCTATAATCCACGCTCTAACAAAATTTAATCGAAATTGATTGAGAACTCTTGTTGATATCGTGTGAAGGTGTACGTAAATTTTTGAAGAAGTATCAATTATCAATAAAAAAAAAGTTCAGTATCCGCCCCAAAATATAATCACATCTTCTTTACTCTATTGCCCATCCTTCCACCAAATTCCACAGAAATTCCTTCAGTACTCTCGGAGATATCGTATGGACAGACAGACGGACTGACAGAAAAACACATCCAGATACATATAACTCTCCAACTCTCCAAGATAAGTTAGGGTTGCTTTCGACACAGGGATAATAGGGTAAAGATCGATGAATCACGAAAAGAACCGAATCAGCGACGAAAAAAGCCGAAGTGACACGAGGGGATTAAGAGAATAAAAAAATATATCAGTTAACGCTCTCTTGAGTAAACGGAGAAAGCGGTTTTTGCCCAACAGTTGACAAGAAAGATGAGTCGACAGGTTGTTTGCACTTTTGGAGAGATAATTCAGATGTCAACCGAACTATCCTGGTTAGGGCCTCTAAGAGGAATTTTATGAGGTACAAAGCTCTTTTCGCCCCCATATACACTCACATTACGCAAACACCCTAGTCCTTTAGCTGCTTTAACCCTTTTAGTGCACCATATTATATTAATTCATAGATTGAGTTAACCTATTTCGTTAATGGAAATAGCGTACCGACTCCTAAGTTCATCTCGTTGAGCTCCATTTAACTCTCTGGGGTCTCCTTTTAACCTCCAGGTCTAGTGCTATGCACCGGCAACGCCCACCTTTCTGAGGCCTTGATCACTGTTGCCGATTCAGCACCTTTTGCGCTAATGTCAGCGCGTTTCTTGTATAGGCAATCCAAAAAGGCGCCAAGTTAGTGCAGGTGTGCTTAAACATTGTTGGCCATTGTTTGGCGTGTTTGGGGCCATTTTAGCATCTTTTTGGTGTTTTTGGGCCATTTTTGTTGGCGCTATCTGCAAACTCTTTATTTAGTGCTTTTAACCCTTTTTGGCTGTGAAACTTGCGTTGAAATATTTCTCGACACTTTTTGTCTCAAAGTTCAAATCAGTTCATGTTAACTCAGCACTAATGCCCATGGGAAAGGCACCAAACCATACCCCACAACTATGGATATAAAAATGTGGGTTGAGGAGAGTAACGCTACTTTGGGCGCTTGTTGCTTCTAAGTCTATTTCAAATATCGCCAAACAGTCCGAGTAAGTAGTATTGCTATGTACAGGGATGACTGAAGTCGTAGTCAGCGCAAGTTCACTGCGAACCTTTCTTTAATCCTCCCCCTCCCTCTGTCTCTGTCTCTATTCCTCTTTCTCTGTCTGTCTGTCCGTCTCTATCTGTCTGTCTGTCTGTCTGTCTGTCTGTCTGTCTCTCTCTCTCTCTCTCTCTCTCAATCCCTCTATCACTCGCCTCTTTCTATCCTCAAAATCTCAACAAAGAAGAAAGAAAGCCCAATTCTGAAGAAAAAAGTTTGTAAGGTGGGTCTGGTTAGTCACACTATAGAGACCGTCACGTGACCAATGTTTTTTTGCAGCAAAGAAAGTCATCCATTCCCATGAATCCAGACAGTTCCCTCCCAACGCCAGGGTTTTAAGCATCCTAGGCGAGATCTAAAATTGATATATTACGGTTTTATGACCGTAGGCGAGACTAAAAATTTACGTCGCCGATCACACGATCTCCTTTGATTTTTCTCATTCTTACTAAAGTTTGGGCCATTAAGCAGGTCCCTAGTTTGGCCTAATGGTTAGCACTGGCTTTGCTTTACCCCCTTTCCGTGTAACTTGATGTCGGTCGGAGATTCGTTTGTCATCAGTCTTTGATAGGAGTTGTTTTTGAATTGATTAGTCAGATATCTGGAGAATTCCTTTTCGCAGAATCACCACACCTCCTCAACCCATGTTTAAATCACTGTTCCTTCTTGTTCTCTGTCCGATTCACGAAGCCTTTCCGCTCGCCCCCTATTCACTATGTTTACATTTTTCCTTTCATGCAGACTGCGCAAGTTTTCGTACATACACCATTCATTACACTGAACAACTTATCGGAGACCATCATTCAAAACTACCAACATCAACATACTAAATAGTAACATAGGTTTCTACAGTTTTAAGTTGAGCTGGCTGCCTAGCTACGAATGTATCGCTTACACTGGCTGCCTTGATTAAGTTAGAGCAGTAGTTTCAAAACTAGGGTCTGTCAAATAACGCTCGAAGCCCAAAGCAGTATTCCCTTTAAACCCGATATGTCGAATCTTGTGATAGATAATCAACATTATCCATCGTACAGCTATCGAAAAACAAATATTATAGACAGACCTTTTGTAAATATTCGAATTCCATTTGTAATTCCATTAAAAAATGTGATTTTATCGTAGTTCATTAATTAGCTTAAAAACCTAACTGCTAAGAATAGGAGACTGCCAGAATATTTCCTTGATAAAATAGGTTTTCAAAGTTTCAAAATCATTGAGTGTTAAAATGGTGTTGCTGCAGGATTCAAACTTGCGACCAATAGGGTAACTACTTCAACGTAGAGATACTCTTACCATTGAGCAAAAGGCCAAATAACTGTTTTCATTCCAAATTCTCATCTCGTTTATCCTCGGTCTATTCGTTTCTCTCAACGCGACAGTTATGTATCAAGAAGTGGATGCATATTATCCGACAGAATGATGGTAAATTGCGTTATATTATGTACAAACTCTTATTTGAAATGATCGTCCGTCGTTACACGATTAATGTACCACTCGGCCGAGACAGCATAAATAGAATAAACAATTAAAGAAAAAGGGGTTTCTTCATGTAAACATTATCTTAAGAAAAAAATCTTTTGGGGATAATCCCCCTAAAGAGGGTCTTAGTGGGAGGGGGTTCAATTTACAATTTAAGTGTACACTAAATTGGTCTTCCAGTTTGTGTCCGGAATCATTCGAGCTTGTTTTTTGAAAATTCAGACTTTTTGGTGATCACTGCCCAACAAAAGGCATGAGAAGTAATTTACTGATTGATCTCCATTTTTAAAAAATGATCACCCCCAAATGCATGTTGATAAAAGACATAGCTCACGTGACAGTGTCTGTGGAGTGATTAACCAAACCTGTTTTTATTTTCGTTTGTTCCTGGGGTAATAAGTGTAATTTTCTAATTGATTATGTCAGGAAAGTACACAGAATGTCAATTATTCCTTTCAAACTTCACCTTTACGACAAGAACAGTGATAATTAAAAATCTATTTATTTCGAATCGGACAATGGACAACATTTGTACATTTTTAATCACGTAAAAAAAAGAATTACGTATAAATCTCACCGTTCTGGTGACGAAATCGAAGTTCGAAGGAAATAAAAGCCATTTTCTATGCTTTTTACACATAAGTAATTACGAAATAGCTCTAACTACTCAGGAACAAAAGCTGCGTTACACATGTATATTACAGTAATCTGTGAACTAATTTCACAAAATCCCTAGTTACACTGTCAATGTAGTTATGGTCAACAAGCTTATGACATTGACTTTTACTACTGTTACGATTTCGATAATCATTTGGTGCCCCACTACCGTGTCCTTGTGTCAAGCTAAGCTAAACTTAGTAGATAATAAGTATATTCTGCATCAGTATTTACAGTGGATATACAATCTAGTCTGACTTGGTCATTGTAGAGGGACACCCAGTGAGGATCGAACTTATTACAATAGTAATGGCCAGCATTATAAGCTTGTTAACCATTACTATTGTGATTGTGCTTGTAGGTATATCATAAAATTACCGAAATGTTCAAGGGATTTCAAGACACACGCGGCACAGGTGCGCACGTACAGACTGACAGACAGACAGACAGACAGACAGACAGACACACACACACACATATATATATATATATATATATATATATATATATATATATATATATATATATATATATATATAATTGTGTCACCCACACGCAGCTCTTTCTTTGTATTACAACTCTTCAGTGTGGCTACAAACTATCCCTTATCCCATCCAGTACCACGAGGCAGGATTGAAACCTCCGCTTCAGACCCGGAGGCCGATATCCTACCTCTGGGAACTGGATGATCAGTAAAGCTGAAATTAAGCAGTACATTCATTTTAGCTTACATTCCCCATCCACCAGAGTGGTCTATTCCTACGTATATATATATATATATATATATATATATATATATATATATATATATATATATATATATATATATATATATATATATATATATATATATACGATGGCTTGGCTCTGCGACCGAAGATTTATTTTGAAGAGTTTCCCACGGCAGTGGGACCTTAGACGCAATTGCTTTGTATGGAGTAGGTGTGTTAGGTGCCAGCGAATAAGCCCTGCGTTGACTTGCCTTTACGTTTTGTCTTTCAACGGGTGTACATTCCCACCCGCCTACCTGCTTGTTCGACTGTCAGCCATCTTGGGCTGCAATTCGGGGTAACGTGTACGGTTATTCTACCGAGAGGTTTTGCCGCCTAGTGTTACGTGTACTGATATGAATTGGGGTTTCTTTCTCTGCAGCAGTTCAAAGCTCTCCTCTCTCTCTCTCTCTCTCTCCTCTCTCTCTCTCTCTCTCTCTCTGTACAGCCAGGAGGCGCCTGTGCGACTCCTCTCAAACGCACGTGTGTGTGATGGAGATGGAATGAGATTTGAATGCGCATGTGTTACAAATTAATAATGGTAATGTAGGTAAAACATTTTGGTAGATCTATGTGTTATTCCATAGCCGACGTATATAGGTGAGACGGCGTGGTAGGCGTACAATTTTGGAGATTCGTGTGCGTTTTCAAAGACAGTCCTAAGAGAAACATGTAGATATATAATTTCGGAGAATTATGAATACAGGCAGTGTGTATAGGAGTTATCGCGAGGTAGGAGAACAATATGGGAGGTTGGTGTGTGATTCTGATAGTTTATAGGTGTGCTGAACGAAATATATCAGAGTCTGACGGGGGATATACGAAAGGAAATAAGAGACAAATCTCCCAACAAAACACTGAGCAACTTTCGTTGCTGGCTAAGAAGTGATATTTTTTGATTAGTTATGTCTAAAAAAATATTCAAAATGTTAATTATTTCCTTCAAACTTTGCTCCCGTGGCCATCAGCAGTAATTTGAGATCTGCTTATTTCTTTTCCGACATCGGGCGAATTCGCACATTTAAAGTAAGAAAACCAATTACATATGGATATCACTGTCATGGCCACTATTGCAAAATTTGAAGGAAATAATAGCCATTTTGTGTACTGTTTACACATGAGCAGGAAGAATAACTCTCCATGAAGAAATAAAAAAATCACGTTGCGCGATTTTACGAACAATGATTTTTTTTCTGTTTCTCCGCCTGTAACAATGAGATTGTCCATTTAAAGGTAACAATTTTGCTGATAAGAGTATCTCCTGCCTACTGTTTGAAGAAAAATGGAGTTTGTAGAGTGAAAATGATACTATTGAAATTCAAATATAGGATCTTTTCACGGAAATGAAATTGTCAAGTTATAATTGCGGGATGGTTATTCTGTTTCTGCAATTGTGATTGTGTGAACTTTATATGAATGTGAGTGTATGTGTGTGTGTGTGTGTGTGTGTGTGTATGTGTGTGTGTGTGTGCGTATTTGCCAAAGAGAAAATGATCATATGTGTATGTGTCTTGCTCTGCACCTAAAATAAAGTGTGTATGTGTGTGAGTGCGCATGTGTGTGAGTTTTTGCAAAAGATATGTTCATATGTGTGTGCGTCTTGCACTACGATTGAAATAGTGTGTATATATGTGTTTGTGGGTGTGTATGTGTATGTGAGTGAGTATGAGTGTGCGTGTTTGCAAAAGAGAGTATGTTCATATGTGTATGCGTCTTGCGCTACTCTTAAAATAGTGTGTACGTACGTGTGTGTGTGCATGTGTGTGTGAGTGCATATGTGTGTGTGTGGGTGCTTGCAAAAGTTCATAGGTGTATGAATCTTGCGCTACAGTTACAATAGAGTACGTGTATGTGCGCGTAAATGTGCCCGAATATGCGTATGTATGTGTGCGTATATGTATGTGCATACATGTGTGTGTAAGGGGATGATAGGGAGGTAGAATAGAGAGACAGGAGGAGGGGGTAAATTTCATGGTGTATGATATAAAGTCCCACCGTTCATGACAGAGAAGCAACTGAGGAGAGAGGTCGAGAGAAAGAGAGGGGGAACAGAGAGAAAGAGAGGGGAAAGACAAAGGGAGGGAAAGAGAGAAAGGAAGGGATAGAGAGTGGGAAAGAGAGAGAGAGAGAAGGTGGGGGAGAGAGAGCAGAAAGCTAAAACAGAGAGAGGAGGACGGAAGAGGTGGTTTGTACTCTTTGATGTGGAATCATTTCATATATGTATGCTTGCGTGCGCGTGTACGTCACAGAAAGCAGGTCAGCTTGAAGAGAGGGGTGAAGAGAGACAAAGAGATAGTGAGAGAGTAAGACAGAGCGAAAAAGAGAGAGAGAGAGAGAGAAAGAGAGGGAGAAAGAGAGAGAAAAGAGAGGGAGAAAAGGACAGTGTGTATACATATATATATATGTGTGTGTGTGTGTGTGTGTGAGAGAGAGAGAGAGAGAGTAATTGAATTTGGAAACAGAAAAGAGAGACAGAGACAGAGGGAGAGACAGTTGTGTGTGTATAAGAGAGAGAGGGTTGAGGAGAGACAAAGATATATTGAGAGAGTAAGACAAAGCGAGAAAGAGAAAGAGAGAGATGAAAGCGAGAGAGAGAGAAAGAGAGAGAGAGAAGGACAGAGTGTGTTACAGACAGATAAATTAATACATTATATATATATATATATATATATATATATATATATGTGTGTGTGTGTGTGTGTGTGTGCGTATGTATATGTGCGTGTGTGTATATGTGTGAGAGAGAGAGTCATTGAATTCCCAAACAGCAAAAAGAGACAGAGACAGCGTGAGAGACAGATTGTATGCGTGTGTAAGAAAGAGGGGATGGAGAGATGTAGAGAGAAAGAGATACAGAGAGAGAGATAAAGCCCAAATATATATAGAGAGGTGAAGAGATATCTAGAGAGAGGTAAAAGAAGACAGAGCGGTCAAGAGGTAAAGGAAGAGAGAGAATGGGGAAGAGGAAGAAGAACAGAAGAAAAAAGGAGAGAGAAGAAGAAGGAGAAGAAGAAAAAAAAGAAAAAGAAGAAGAAGAGGAATAAGAAGAAGAAGAAGAAGAAGAAGAGAGAGAGAGAGAAAAAGAGTACTTATAGACGTTTTGTGCATCTGTTTGTGATTAATGAAGACGAAAGAAAGGCGAAAACGACTGGGAGGGAACTAGTTTCACAATCTTTCTGTAGCACACACACGCATGCACACACACACACACATACACACACACACACACACACATATTTACACATGCACATACAGTGAGTGCAAAAAGTATCCGATATATTTCAAAAAGTTCATTTCAACATCCTTAGGCAGCTTCAAATTTGACAGAATTTGAACCAAAGATATCTGGACCTCATTCGTCATCCCTGAAGAAGGAGTTTGCACTTCTGTGTTCGGAGTGACAACGGCATTACACTGGTGGGATCTATCTGACCGTCTAGGGTAACTGAGGACTGCCCACCCCCAACAAACACACGCACACATACACACACAGAGTGAGTGAAAAAAGTCTGATACATTTCAAAGAGTTAATTCTAACGTCCTAATACAGATTCAAATTTGACAGAATTTGGACTTGAGAAAAACTCAAGAGGATTATCAAAACAATAATAATCTTCCTCTCTCTCTATCTCTGGGACGCCCATGATTGATAATTGTGGCAAATCCTGGGGAAGGTCCATGACCAACGACGGACGTTAAAAGACTGATTATGATATCTATCTACGTATATAAGGGCTTGGCTCCACGAACGAAGATTTATTTTGAAGAGTTTTCTACAGCGGTACGTACGACCATAGACGCGATTTGTTTTGCTGGTGAGGGGTAGGTGTTCTCGATACCAGCGAATAAGCCTTGCCCTGCTGAAAGCTGAGAGGAAAGAGGGGAGAAGGTTAATGCAACTCTGAGAGAGTGAATGGAAGAGAGGGAAGCAAAGAAAAGGAGAAAAGAGGGAGAGGGGAGAAGATATAAATCCCTTTATTGAATATCATAATTTTATTGGAGAGTCTTGAAATCACTTATACACACACACACACGTATATATATATATATATATATATATATATATATATATATATATATATATATATATATATATATATATATATATATATATGTATGTATATATATATATATGTTCAGTTTTTCCATGTTCATCGTGATTAGACAATGTATCCTTCAGAGAGCTCAACTTAGCTAGTAGGCCAGGAGCAATGACACACAGTATATGTGGTACATTGCAGATTCGCCTGATGAGGCTTGAAGAGGGCAGAAACATTAGCTGGTTGGTGTAGTGAATCCACATTCTACTATTTATTTCCAGCTCTACTCTAAAACAACTTAACTTCAATAGTAAAAAGTTGTATGTATTGAGCACTCTATGAAATAAATCCATTACATTTCATAAGTGGCTTAATATTATTGATGAATTATTATTATATATGTTATACTGCTAGCCTGATTTGTACCACATATACTGTATATATATATATATATATATATATATATATATATATATATATATATATATATATATATATATAATAAAGAAATAGATAGATAGATAGATGGATAGATAAATAAATAGATAGATAGATATATAGATAGATAGATAGAGAGAGAGAGATGGTGTGTGTGTGTGTATGTGTGTGTGTGTGTGTGTGTGTGTGTGTGTGTGTGTGTGTGTGCGTGCATATGATAAGAAAGACGGGCTTTCGACTTCGGGAAAATGTTTGAGAGGGGTAGACTGTTTGAGAAATGGTGCCCACAAGAAAAAAACTAAGTATGCTTTTTCAATGAATGGAACTTTTCTTTGTGAATACAAGACTCGCCATTGTTATCTTATTCGTTGTTGGGGCGCATGCTCTGTTGGTAATTGCAGAGCAGTGTTGCCAAATTTATTTCCAAGCTTACATCTGAAATCAAATGAATAAACATCTAGAAACATCTAGATTTCCCAGCTTGTACTCTACATCCCGGTAGATAAGTCGACTGTCACATAAGACGAGACTTCAATTCTTATTTGAATTTCGTGGTTTTCATTCCCTGTTCAGTCACGGTTTTCGTATCTGGTTTAGGATGTTTTGGGGAAGTGTCGGCCTATCCATCGAAATATACGGCATATACAATCTGGGAATTATAATACCTATCATCAATTAACCAAACGTGCCTTCATTAAAATGTTACTTATGTCATTGAAAAATATTACTGCTATCTCTATAATTTAAATATAGATATCAAAAATCATCTAAGTAGCAATTTCTCTCTTCTAAAGCTACTAATAACATCTAAATGTTTTTGAAAAACATCTACACACTATGGCACAGATATAGCGAACGGTTTTTTTGTCAGTATGTTTGCGCATGCGTGTGTGCTTCCTTAATCCGCTCGTATAATAAACAGCAATATGCGCAAGTCGTCTGTCACGTTTACATCATCAGTAACGTCTGGTGACATAACTTAGTAGAAATAGAATTTTATGTAACGTTAAACTTGACAAATTGTATCTTCACTTATTCTTAACTTGAGATTAGTTCAGTATCCAGGATATGTTACACGTAAACGGTAATATGCTGTGCAGTGAAATGTTCTCGATATTTTGTTAATATTGAAATTGAAAATTACTTAATTATGCTGACATTTTTTGCTGTAAGGTGTATTTTTTAGGCGCGTCCTGTTCCAGTTACATTAAACAAGAGAATAAGGGAAGAAAAAAAAGAGGTGTTATTTCATTAAAGGTTTGACTCTATCAGGAAACCAATTGTTTTGTTGCTATAGAATGAGTGAATTCGAAATTTTCGTATCTGGAAGAGAAAAAAAAGAAACGTTAAAAATAGTCATTCACGATTTTTATTGGAACTAATACTTTCGAAATATATTCTTATCGAAAAATTTTGTAAGAATGAGAATCAATTGACTAAAAGAAAGACTTCTTGCTTTTCTTGTTACCCAAACGCTACTTCCACTTCTACGGCTGGTGGACGCATCTTGAGCTTATGGTGCTAGTTTAAAATTCCCGAACGTGCATTTCGCAATTGACCTTAACTGATTTTTTTGGACAAGCTGCGCTGATTAAATATATATTCTAAAAAGGGGGTCTTTTAAAACAGTTATCTAATTAGCGCCCCCAGAGTTAGTCAAAGCTGATACACTGAAAATTGAATTTCAATAAATATATTCTTTGTATAAACACTTATTTTACATTTAAACATACATAAACATGTGCGCAGTATGGCCAAAGGTCATTTTTTATTTATTTATTGCTAGAACAGTCTTTAAAAATGACTAAATCTGTCTATTTCCAGCTAACTTCATAGCTAAAATGTCGAAGCATCTATTTTTGCCATACGACTTGATGCGTAGGATGTAGCGATTTTTCATTTTTGCCCCCAGTACCCTTTTTGCCCCTTTCACTTCTCACCATATTCTGTATTCAAACGCCCGACTACCCCCTATGTCTTCCAGTGCACCCTCAAGTCTCAAATCATCTCCCCCTCCCCGGCAGGGTGATAGCGCGCCCACTCTAGGAATCACTGAAAATATGGACGTCCGCTGCCGATTTTCCAGAGAGGGTCAAAAAGATATATTCTGGGGGTGCAGATGGATATATAGAACAGGGGTTGGGGAGGAAGGAAAAAATATGTATCCCAATGTTGGTTGTCAGGTAAAAGACTAGAGAGTGCTGAAGTTGTGATTGGTCCGAAGCTGTCACTATAAGCTATTGATATCCTGGATCTATTAGATTCAAAACTTTCAAACACCCTCATCTTCGGTGAGACGGTCTGATCCAGGATAGAGGGAGGGGCAGATGCCCCGTTTGCACTCCCCTGAGGACACTCATGACTTAAACTTTTGAAAATGAGCGCCAGGAATCTTCAGAATCGAGCGCGTGAAACATGTGCGCAGTATGGCCAAAGGAAATTTTTTATTTATTTATTGCTAGAACTGTCTTGAAAAATGGCTAAATCTGTCTATTTCCAGCTAACTTTATAGCTATAAAAATGCAATAGACATATTCATTTAAACCTCGTTCATCAGATAAAATATCTCTGCACTAAGGCTCCTAAAAAATTATTAATAAAGATTGTATAATCATTTTTTTTAAAGAACTCGCTTGTTTTCTAAGTGGCCAGATTTTCGTCTAACGCAGATTTCATTTAAAAAATATCAGCCATATTCAGCCGAAAATGGTTAATTTGGCAACCCTGCACATGTGTGCGTGTGTATCCCTGTAGTTACATCTCTGTTGAGTTCTTGAACGAATGAGCATCTGCACGATTGAGATAATGCGATTGTGTGTGTTCAAGAGGGAGAGAGAGAGAGAGAGAGAGAGAGAGAGAGAGAGAGAGAGAGAGAGAGAGCGCGACAGACAGACAGACAGACAGACGGATAGAGACAGGGATAAACCGAGGGAGTAAAAGTCACTCAAAGTTTTTGTATATCGCAAATATAAATAAGTAAATGAATGTACACACACACACACACACATATATATATATATATATATATATATATATATATATATATATATATATATATATATATATATATATATACATATATATACACACACACACACACATATATATTCATATATATATATTTATATATATATATATATATATATATATATATATATATAGAGAGAGAGAGAGAGAGAGAGAGAGTGGGGAGTGAGAGATAGAGGAGGTGAATGAGGCAGATAAGCATTGAGGGGTAATTCATATAATTATATATGCATCTATGTATAGATATGATATACGTAGGAGAGGAGAAAGAGAGAGATTAAGTGAGTACACAGAGAGAGAGAGAGAGAGAGAGAGAGAGAAGGGGAGAGAGAGGGAAATAATGAGATATGGGTGAGTTAGGACACAGAGGTAGAAAGAAAATTGTCCTTATCAATGTTTAAGGAGTGTGTAGGAGTATCTGGGAGTGCACGTATGCACGCGCGCACATGTGTGAGTGTATGTGTGTGCGTGTGCCCCGTGTGCACGTATGTATACATGTGCCTGTGTGTATGTGAGCGTGTATGTGTGTGTATGTTACTGCTTTTCTCACGTCGTTTTTTTTGTACGTATGCATTTTTTCAAACAGGCATGAACCTCGAATACACACGCACGCACGGAAGGGAAAGTGAGAGAATTCTGCGGGTAAAGTGAGAGGAAGAGAGAAGTCGAAAAAGAGAGTAGGAGAAGATGGAGAGGTAGAGGGAGAAAGTGCAAGAGAGAGATTCAAAAGAGATAGAAAAAGTTCGACTTTAAAAACGAAAAGAAAAAGACGAAAATAGAGAGGGAGAAAGAGAGAGATTTTGACTCATAAAATGTGAGAGAGACCATAGTCATGAGGTTTCTTCGTCAGTATGTTTGTTTGTTCACGCCACAGCAAAGTTTCTCTCTCTCTCTGTTTCTCCTAAGCTGATCGAAGAGAGGAAGAAAGGAAGAATTATGTGTCGGAGTTGCCAGCAGCTAAAGTGTGACTAACTGCTCTTCATGTGTCTGTGTGTGAGCTTCCTGTGTCTGTGTGTAAGTTGGGCAGCAGAACATAAGTTTTACTCTCTTCCTCTCTTTACAACTGACTGAAGAGAGGGGCAAGACTTATGTGGCTGAAAACATAATACTCTAAAACATTAATCTATCTATCTATATCAATATCTATCAATCTCTCTCTCCCTCTCTCTTTATATATCTATCTATCTCTCTCTCTCTCTCTCTCTATATATATATATATATATATATATAGAGAGAGAGAGAGAGAGATTGATAGATATTGATATAGATGGATAGATTTAAAGCTGTAAAGCTTTTTAGAGTCTCTCTGTCTGTCTGTCTGTCTGTCTGTCTCTCTCTCTCTCTCTCTCTCTCTCTCTATATATATATATATATATATATATATATATATATATAGAGAGAGAGAGAGTCTAAAAAGCTTTACAGCTTTAAAACCAAGTGTATGAAAAAACAATTCGACAAGAATTATATCATTTCA
>OY735239.1:6737425-6762425 GCA_963457665.1 Thysanoteuthis rhombus | reverse complement strand
GAAAACATTCATTCAGTGACGCCCATGATAGAGAAATGAGGCGGATCCTGGGAAAGGTCTATGTCCAACAACGGACGTTAAAAGACTGATGATGATAATAACACCCTTGCAAGCTCTCTTGGGCTTTTTTTTATACTCCAGGACACTTTGCTATAGAAAGTAATTCGAAATAAAGCACAGGTGTTCGCAGACATAGGTCAGGGTTGTGACAGAGGTATTTAGTAAAGTGAAATTTCGTTAAGTAGTGAATGATAATATCATTATTGAACATTGGATTTTGAAAACCTTTGAAAAACTTCTTGAAAATGACTAATGATGGTCGAAAGCGCTTGGAGAACTATAGTACGAACTTTGAACAGTTCCTTCATTCAAGTAACCGAGTGGAAAACAATAGATAAAATGAAAAGGTTGAATTGCCAAAATCTATTGGTCGTGTTATATATATATATATATATATATAGATAGATAGATAGATATATATATATATATATATATATCTGTGGATGACACAATAATTAATGCTCCTCTATTCAGGGTTTTTAAATGAGGTAACTCATCCAGTGTAAGCTTATGCAATGCTCTTCTATAAAAATTGAGCACTTTTGTGGATGAGGGATTTCTGTGTAATTTAAATATAACGCCTTACTGCCTGTCCAGTTCTATAGTCCAGAGGTAGGATATCGGCCTGAAGTGAAGGTTTCAATTCTGCCTCGCAGTACTGGATGGGATAATGGAAAGTCTATAGCCACACTGAAGAGATGTAATACATCGAAACAGCTGTCTGTGGATTACAAAATTATACATATATATATATATATATATATATATATATATATATATATATATATATGTGTGTGTGTGTGTGTGTGTGCGCACACACGCACACATATATATGTAATCATGAGAACAAAATATATAGCCGGTTGCTGAAGAGTGCGTCAGGCTCGAAATATTGACATACAACGGGTTTTGTATCCTTTACGTCTTATCTTTTATTGTCAGTTGTTGATGAGTGCATTAGATACGAAATGTCAACGTTCATCGGGTGTATATCCTCGTAATTTCTATTTTCTAAGTATTAAAAGCTCTATTTGCTGCGTGAAATATTGAGATCTGTAAATAAATATCTACAATGGATAAAATCTGTTTTTCTATTCCTGTCTTTTTACATTTTCACCAATCAAATATCTCTCTCTCTCTCTCTCTCTCTCTCTCTCTATATATATATATATATATATATATATATATATATATATATATATATATATATAAGTATAAAAGAATATATATATATGTATATATATATACGTATAAAAGAATATATATATATATATATATATATATATATATATATATATATATGCACACACATACATATATATGTGTGTGTGTGTGTGTGTGTATGTATGTGTGTTAGTTTTTTCCACTGTCATCATTACTTCTCTTTTTTTTTTTTTTTGCTTTTCTTCCGAGAGATACTGCAATCGTTCAGAATTTTGTTTATGCTTAAGTAATAGAAAAAGAGGGAGGGACGGACTGGCAGGCAGTAGGGGAGAGACAAGCAAACACAGACAGAGACAGAGACAGACAGACAGAGAGAGGGGGAAAGGATGAAGAAAGATGGACAGGGAGAAACAGAGAAAGAAGAAGAAGAAGATAAATAATGAAAATGACGAAGAGTTTCACTGTGTATCGATCAGGTTGCTTAGGCAAACGGAATATCCTGCACACGTGTACTTGCTCGCCCACGCACGCACGCTCAGAAACCCACACACACAAACACACACAAACACATATACATATGTATACATATACATCCGTTCACACATCCACATATTCACACATACACACACCTATACATACTCATACGTTCACATATACGCCTTCATACATAAACACACATAGACCACCCACACACATAAACTACCCACACACATACACCTCCCACACATAAATACATACACATACATACACAGATTCATATGCATTATTGCACAACAGATTGTTTGTAAGAATAGTTTCCTATCGTTAGGTAGGCAGCCTAAAATACATTACGCACACACACACACACACACACACACACACACACACACACACACACACACACATATATATATATATATATATATATATATATATATATATAGTCTTATAAACTTTGCACATTTCTGTCGAAAATATGTGGCCGTGCATAATAAGTGTCCCACGAACCATAATCTTTATCTGAAATATGGAACCCTATGTATTCCCTATAAACACACAGAAACAAATAAAAAATACTTGCGGTTTCTGTTGCAACATTTAATGCTTATCTCGGAATAAACGATTTATCAACTATGTTCAAAGGATGTCCGATTTTAAAGCGTGAATTCCGTTTTTTTATATTTAAGCTGAATGTTTTCTTTTCATTATTTATCCTGGTTTATTTGAGGTTAGATCAAAGATTGAAAAAAGCAGATTCATTTACTTTTGTTGTAGCAATTTAAAATGGGACGTTTAGTAACGGAAACTGCTTGCAATACCATCCAAGTATTTGAACAGAGGACTGTCAACGAATAAACACTGGTTCCAAAGATTCTGAAACGAGAGAGGAATGAAGACGTGGACGTCCTTCTGTGATTGACGACGTCCAATTGAAGGCCATTGTTGAGACTGCACCGTGCAAAACAACTCGGGAATTTGCAGAGGAACTAAACGTTTTCTATTCAACAGTTGATTGATTTTTTCACCGAATTGGGAAAGGCAAAAATAAAACGAATAAGCGCTGGACGAGTCGAACGTGAAATGAAAAGAAAATTGCCGCCACGAAGTCGGCTCTACACTTCTTTGGTGCAATAGGTGCGTTTTGGGGTCGACGGCGTTTAGCGCTGTGGCTGCGTAAAGGTGAAGCACCTTAACACCTCCGCAAACCAAATCTGTATCAAACGAAGACTATCGTCACTGTTTGGTGGTCGTCTAAGGAAACATCCACTGCAACTCCAGATCTTGGCGAAAACGTCTCAGTAAAGAAGTATAGCCAGGAGATCGATACAATACACCAAGAAATGTAACGTTTACGTCCAATACTGGTCAATCAAGAGGGACCAATTTTGCCCCATGGCAACGTCCAACTGTATGTTGCGCAAATGGTCCTGCAAAAATTGAACAAACTAGGCTACGAAACTCTTCCCAGGCGGTCACCAATCCCACACCACGATTTCTGGCCTTTTCTTCAGGATCAAAGTGTAATATCTGTTCCACGGCAGCGCCCGAGGCGCAGGTACTGACACTTGCCCGTCGAATGGGCTGGAGATTGGGTTGTGGATGGTGTCAAGACCGAGTGCCCGGTGCAGTGTGTCAGCTAATGAGGTTTTACTGAGGCTGCCACTACTATGCGCATCGGGGGGCCTTTGGACTCGTCCTTGGGCTCTCCTATTATTACTCGGCCCAGCTGCGGGGGGTCAGTTTCCCCGGAGTAGCACAGCTCCATTGCACTTAAAGGATCAGTTCCTTTCGTGGCGGAGGTTGCTTTGGTTGCTAAGCAAACCGTAGCCGCGTCGGCTGGAGCCATTTTTGGAAGGGGTTACCTATTCTTCCCACTTTAAGCCCGACCTTGTGTCAAATTCTGCTGTGGTGGGACAGTAGATAAATATATTCCTCGCCCAGCTTTCTTACCAGACCTCTCTCCGACCGACTATTACTTTTTCAGGCATTTCGATCACTTCCTCCAAAGAAAGGCCTTCAGCAACCAAGCTGCCGCTCAAAACGCCTTCGAAGAATTCAATGTGTATTCGTTATTTATATTTCTATGCTTCTGAAATAAACAGACTTGTTTCTAGTAAGCAAATAGGTAGATTCTGAATGTTCCTTATTTCGATTGATAACTTTTATTCTAAGTTGAAATATACTACTTTAAAGTTGATGGAGAAAAACCGAAATTATTTTTGCACCAATCTAATATTTTTCGCTCATCCATTTATTATTTATTCATTCTGACTTTTTTTGTTTTCTTTCTTAGTTGAGGTATAAAACTTGAAAAGAAAACAATACTGGACCATGTACAATTAATAGAAATTGCCAAGTATATCGATTGAATGCATCTTCGAACACAAAAGAGGTTTTAATTTTTAAAATCAAGTGTTTTATTTCGAAGCTGTAGTTTGTTTACAAACCTATTCCACTGTGAAATGTTATACTTGAACTGCGAAGTGAAAATGATTCTAATATTTTGCAATGAATTGCTTTATATTTTTAGTTTGTTTACGGTTGTTAAGGATTAGTTTACAAACTCATTTCAAGATAAAATGTTTCACTAAAACCGCAGAGTAAAAATAATTTTGATATTTTGTAATAGATTCTTTTCCCCCATAATGCAAAGTGAAGGATGATTTTAATATTTCAATAAATATTTTTATAGCTTGTTTACAAATGCATGTTAAGCCATACTGCGAACTTAGAATAATTTCATTTTTTTGTAATAAATCGTTTTAACACTATAGTCGGTTACTGCGAAATATGAATTCGCAAATTTGATAACAGAATTGATTCACTAAGATAATTCAACTCAAAAAATAATTTCAATTTTTGTATCTAAATAGATTGTTTGAATTCCATTAGTTGCTATTTTTAGTTTTTTTTTTGTGCATTTGGCATGTGCTGAGTTATCATGCGCTAAATATCTTTGCTCCTTGCAGTCGGGCGCCAAGGAGTCGGTGTTCAGTTGTCAGTGTAGGGAAGACTTTTGCCGTGAAGTCGGTGAACCATATATATATATGTGCGTGTGTATGTGTGTGTGTATATTAGTGTGGAAACGTGCGCCACTTGTGTACAGTGTATGGGCATATGCACACGAACAGATAGAAAGAGGGGAAAGGAGTATGCGTTTGTGCGCGCACGCGTATTGTCTGGAGCAGGCCTTTGTTATTTCATTGTTAACTATCCTCGAATCAAATTCAAAGCGTTCAACCACTACATGCCACAGGTGGATGACTTTCGTTCCTCCTGGATGGAGAGGCAATTCCTTCCCTACCCAAACACATAATTAAACACACACACTTTTATAAGTCGAGCATTGATTTTAATCAGTGATGGGAATCGGTTTTGGAAACGAGGTGCACGATGAGGCCTGGTTTGGGGAACCAGGTATAAGGTGAGGCTTGGTTTAGGGAACTAGGTGTACGGTAAGGCTAGGGGGTTAGACAAAAAGGGTATTTGGTGAGGCTGGGGTTTCAGGAACTAGGTATACGCTAAGGCTGGGGTTTAAGGAACTAAGTATACGGTAAGGCTGTTGTTTAGGAACCTGGGTATGCGGTAAGGCTGGGAGTTGGGAACTAAGTATACAGTAAGGCTGTTTACAAACCTAGGTAAACGGTAAGGCTGGGTTCGGAGAACTAGGTATACGGTAAGGCTGTTGTTTAGAAACCTAGGTATGCGGTAAGGCTGGGGGTTGGGAACTAAGTATACGGTAAGGGTGTTTACGAACCTAGGTATAGGGTAGGGCTGGGTTCGGGGAACTAGGTATAGGGTAAGGCTGTTGTTTAGAAACCTAAGTATGCGGTAAGGCTGGGGTTTAGGGAACTAGGTGTACAGTAAGGATGTATCTAAGATTTATGCTTGGGGATTACAGAAATGATGAGCGGTCCGGGACGCTGTAAGCCCTGTTGATAATTTTCAAAAATATTCCCGATTTCGAGGTCGTTTTGAGACATACTAAAAAATCCCTGGAAACTGAGAAGTAGTAGTACTATGCTGTACCCCTGGGTACCCTCCTACTTCCATTCCTAATCTAATCCTGCTACAAACGTTTTACGTTTCTTTGTAAGCACATTGCACATGCGGAGGGATGTAATCTGGATAGACGTTTCTGAACATGTGTATTTGATTATGAAGACAGGGAAGGTCGCATACGCTCGCACACATACACGTACACACGTTAGCATGCAAGAACGTGCACTCACACACACACACACACACGCAAGAACATGCACTCACGCACACACATGCACGCAGACATACATACATACACACATGCTTGCACAAACACACGCATACGCGCAAACATCGAAGCACACAAACGCTCATACATGCACGCATACGCACACACGCAGGTATACACTCATACACACACGTACAAACATATGCATACATATGAACACACTCACACATACACACATATACACATACACACATGCACGCTCACATATGTACATACACATGCAAAATTCACACATACACACACATGAGAACGTGCACACTCGCACAAGCACGCATGGACGCACACATAAATTCACACGCACATGCACAAACACACGCATACGCACATACGCAAACATCAATGCACATAAACGCTCATACATGCATACATACATATACACGCAGGCATACATTCATACACACGCACAAACACATACACACGTATGCACATATTCACACATCCACATACGCACACATGTATGAATACATGTACACATACATGTGCCACATGCACAGATGCGTACGCACATATATGCACACATATGCACACACACACACATACACTCAGTAATAGAAATAAGTATACAAAATGGAAGAAATAAAAAAAAACAGGTCTGCTCAATCTCTCAATAGAAACCGTAACATGACCAACGTGCTTTAGCAGAATGCCGTGTTGGGGGAGATTAATTTCAAACATTGGAATGTGGGGGGATGATTAGTGAATAAGTTACTTCTCTCACCTTTCGTTGGGAAGCAGTTACTGAACTAAAAAGTCTGAATTTTCAAAATACTAGCCTGAATGCTGACGGACAAAAAATGGTACCAATTTAGCATAAATTCATGTTTCATATTGAACACCCCATTCGAAACCTACTTGGGGAAGGCTTTGAGAACCCCTCCTACAAAAAAAACACGACCTGATACAGAGTTAATATTTAGATTTCCAGACTTCTATCTCCATTGGTCCGGCGTATACGCGCGACACATGCATAAATAGATAGCAAGCTAGACCCACTCAAAACTGAAGAAACCTATGTCGAGAATTTTTGGTTGATGGTTTCTAACAACCATAGATATCTGTATGAGCACTTATATTTATTAGTAGCATTCAGTTGAAGTGAAAGCGAATTCACTTATATGGAACGTAAAATTACCGATGCAACTTGAACGTTAAAGAATTCTGCTCAACCTCTCATGGGGAGACCACAAGACAGCACAGTACATCTGGGAAAAGACAGGAGTCAGGGATATCATGGAATCCATTAAAAATCTTAAATGGCAGTGGGCTGGCCATGTTGCAAGAAGAACAGACAACCGAAGGACATCGCGACTCACGACATGGATCCCTAGAGATCACATGTGCAACCGAGGCCGGCAGATTATTAGATGGAGAGCCGAGCTAGAGACAAATTCAGAAAGCACTGGCTCTGCGACGCCCATGATAGAGAAGTGTGGCGAATCCTGGAGAAGGTCTATTTCCCACGATGGACGTTGAAAAAATGATGATGATGATGATGATGATGATGATGATGATTCCCCCCACCCCACACCACCCCAGAAAAACCTCAGAGTCCTTTTTTTACAGACTGCATTTCATCGGTTTTTCAAGAGTGCACAGAACTAAAAGATATCTTTACGAATAATCGAATCGAAATAAGCACAGAGAGTAAAATTCCTGGAGGCTGTTTTACTCCATTCAGGGATGTCTTTTGTTAGCAAAGGAACTGACAAAAATCGAATCAATGTGGCGATGAATTCAAAGAAAAATGGTCCAAAGAAAAAAAAAGGCTACTAACGTAAGTAAATTTCGAGGAAAACCGCTGATTCTATCATTATAGAGCCTGAGGACTGGAGTTTCATATATTCCGGTGATGAATTACGGTAAATTATCTAAACAGCCAGTATCTTCAATTTCTGCATATCTCAACATCTAAAGTACATCACGCACATAGCACGACTGGATAATTCAACGACTGCTGTTTATAACGCACGAAAAAAAAATAGTATCTAGGCCCGTGGGAGAAATACGAAAAATAAACATTACTGTCGACTGTACGATTGCAACACGATATGCAAAATAAAGTTGGATTCAAGTCTCTGATGGCCAAAATATATGGAGTCTAGCGGTCAATCTTCGAATTTCAAGAAATTGAAAAGTGTAAAGATGAAAAAAATGAATGAGATACGAAAAATACAGAAGATATTCTTTAATCCACAATAAAATGTGGAATACAGTGTGTGTAAAAAGTACCCGATATATTTCAGAATTTAATTAAAAAATCCTTACACAGCTTCAAAATTGACAGACTTCGGTTCAAAGATTAAAAAATACAAAAATTCTGTCACCATTTAACATGTATAGGTATGTTTAACATGTTTCGTTAGATACGACAGATATATTACGTTGAGTCAGCTTTTTTAATACTATCATTGGTCATTTTCAAGTCAAGATTAGCTTTCAAAGTATGGACTTCGAAATCTAATCTTAAGTCGAGAATTACCAGTGATAGCCGAAAGCGCTCGACGGGCAACACAGTAAAGGTTGGTCTGTTTCTTTAGACTTAAGACTCTGTGTTCAAACATCTTACTCACAAGAAGCTATTAAAAACGTTGACTCGACAAATTTTGGCAGTCATATTTAAAGAAACATATCTGAAAAAAAGGTGACGAAACACAAATTATTTAAAGTATGGCGGAATAAACTTTTTGAATTGAATGAGATACTTTTTACACTTGCTGTATTTTTCTTTCTTTCGTAGCTAAAATGTTGAGTCGTATTTATTTGTAGAAAAAGCTTCATCATCTTAAACATGGAATTTGGCAAAGTATCTTGGCAGACTGCCATATGCGATGACAAACAAAGGAATATGCCCATATTTTTTGCAATGAAAAGTAAAATAATGCCCTTACGCTGGCTACGACTCCAGTCGTACCTGCTTGGACTCCACGTATCACATTACCTTTGAATCAGCCTGTTTGTGATATGTGAATTATACTCAGAAGAGACAGGCATCCGAAGTGGTGTTATTCACTTCACTCTGTACTATTTTATCTCTTCATGGGGTGGGGTGGGGGTTGAATTCATGTCTCTCCCAAAAGACGAATTCGTATCTTTCCCCAGAGTTGAAACTCAGCCCGCCAAGTACCTTTCTTCGCATTGTTACCTGCTCGGCCACCCCGTATCTCCTCTGTAATGAAAAGCAGCTGAAAATCAAGACGGAAAAGCTACCCGTCAAAAATCAATAATGAGCCAAAAATGCTACACGCGCACATTTTCCTTCAGATACCAAGGCAATGCCAGTTTAAAAAAATGCATGCTTAGAAGGGGCCAGACTTTCTGTTGGTTAAAATATCATCATCAGTCTTTTATCGCCCGTCCTTCGACATAGACCTTCCCTATGATTCGCAACATCCCTCTATCGTGGGCATCGCAGAGCCACTATTTCCTGAACTGTCTAGTTTGCTTTGCCATCTCATATTCTGCCGGCCTCCGTTGCGTTTTTGATCTCTGGGTATCCATATTGTGAGTTGTGCTGTCTATTGGTTGTCTGTCATACTTGCAACGTGAACAATCCATTGCCATTTGAGTTTCCCGATGGTCTCTTCAATTTCTCAGACACCTGTTTTTCTCCTAATGTACTGTGTTGTCTTGTGATATCTCCATGTGATGTTGAGTAAGATTCTCTCATCTTAATGTTGCATGGTTCTCAGTTTGCAGGTCTCCCGATCAGGCCCCATGTTTTAGCTCCATAGGTGACCGTCAGGAAGATGGATTGTTTGTTTACTCTTCCTTTTAGGATCAATGGGATTTTCTTGTTCTTGAAGGTTGAGTAAGCTTTACTGAAAGCTTGCCACTCTTGAGTGATTCTCCACTTGATTTCTTCTTTTTCTTTTGAGGATATCATGGAGACTCCTTGTCCTAGGTAGATATGGTCTGCTTTGTCCACGTTTGCGTTTTCGATTTTAATCGAAGTGCGTTTATTTCTGACTTGTTTATCGTTCATGATCTTTATTTTGCTAGAGTTGATATGAAGGCCAACTTTCTTGCTTTCTTTGTTCAGTTCGTCTGACTTTACTTGGAGGTCGCGGAGTCTCTCTTCAAAAAAGACAATGTCGTCTGCAAATCTGAGGTTACTCAGGTATTCGCCATCTTTTCTGATTCTCTTGTTTTCTAATTCTAGGTTTCTAAAGATCATCTCAAGATAGGCTGTGAAGAGTTTGGGTGAGCTGGTATCACCCTGTCTCGCCCTTTTTTGGAGCTGAAAGGGCTCAAAGTCTCTTTGTAACCTAGTAAAGAATTGTATGAATCAGCCAGCCATAATTGTCATGTAAAGTAAATTTCTGGCCGTCTTACGAAACAACAGATTCGAAGTATTCGCTGATCCAAAACTTTAAAACTCGGCACTGCACTGCCGTATGTGCTGACTATCATATCTGGCAGATGTCAACTTTGTAAAATGGCCATTAGTTGCGTAATCACAGAGAATTAGATTTTTCAAGAACTGCTGATCCAAACAACTTCAAACACGATACTGCCCTGCCTTGTGTTCTGACTAACATATCTAGCCAACATCAACTTCGTGCAATGTCCAGTTGTCGAGTAATTGCAGTCTCGGTAACCGCTGATCCAAACGACCTCAAACTCGACACTGCACTGCCTTGTTAGCAGAGTGATATATCAAGTGAATATCAAGTTTGATCAACAGTCAGTTGTCGCGTGATCGCGGTTCACAGGCATTCATTTCTCTTTATTTCGTAGACGAATACAAACACAGTATAATCAAACGTACATACGGTTTATCAGCCTAGATTAAAACGGCCATTCTTTTTCAAGCGGAAATTGGCCGAATAAAAGGACAATAATAGACTTGATTGTGAACAACGGAAATTTCTACTAAAATAAAACTGGAAGAGTCGAAAGGCAATGAAGTCCGTGGACATTGGCTGTTATTTATAACCAAAGCGTGAATAGACTTTTGAGGTGAAGAGAGAGGGCACTTAAGATTTACAAATGAGCGTCTGTATTTGCTGAAACATCATATATTTACATTTCTCAAAAATAGAACGTTATACTCACACGCACACTCACGCACATAAACACACACACACACACACACACATATATATATATATATATATATATATATATATATATATATATATATATATATATATATGTATATATGAAGTTATAATTATGTAGTTTCAAAAAAATTAAATGATGTGTAGTACAAATAATATCAGCGTGCAATATATTATGATAATTCCCTATAAAAATTAAAAAAAAAAACTTTATGTATTATGACAAGGTCCTAAAAAAAGTTGAATGGTAAAAATTGCAGGTTGGGACGGTGGGCAAAAAAACACTGCGGGGGAGTGATGTTAATATAACTGTTTTGTTTTTAAATAACCGAAACAGTTATATGGTGTGCAACTGGTGATCCCAACAAGTACAATTCATCTATAGTACCATAATGTCTTATTCTGTGTAAAATATAAAACCCTTCGAAAAGCTTACATGAACTGGATCAACAGATATTTGGAAATAATTGAGTGAAATAATTTAAAGCGAAGGTATAGATTCTCAGGCCCCAGTTCGATTGGTACGGCCTGTATGTATGGTACGTACATAGCTATCCTGCAAACCAGTCAGACTAACTTAAAAACTGAAGAAATATATGTTGACAGTTTTGGTTGATGGTTCCTGATACAGGTCCCCCCCCCCTACAGACACACGTTATCTGAAAGTCGAACAGGGCTTGAACTTGCATCCGTTTTCATTGGGGGAAGCCTATCTCTACTGCTCGTGCCTTACGAGCTACGAGAGCTCTAGGAATGGTAAAAGATCAAATTTGGGTCTATAGACTTATTCTTTATTTGCCCCGATCACTCTGCGACGCCATGTTATTTTTTTGTTTTGATACACACGAGTAGTAGTGGTAGTAGTAGTAGTAGTAGTAGTAGTAGTATTTTGAATTTTCAACTGCATCGTTAGTCGACAGTTCCAATAACGGGGAAATTTCACGTTAAGACCTGATTCAAATGAGTTAACGGCTCTTGTAAGGTATTAAGGAACCCGATGAGAGAGTGGTATAAAGAGAGATAGGGAGCGTTCGTAAGAAAGAAAGAAAGTCCTTATCTTAATAGGAGATGGATAATAAGAGAGAGGAAGCGTTGGTAAAGATAGAAATATACGATTTAGAGAGTGGGCAAAGAAAGAGGCATCTTTTTTTTCTCCTTTACGCCACACTATGTCATACCATTCCTTTTGGAAAAAAATCGATTCTCGAGATGAAAATAAGTAGAAAGTACAAGAAAGAAAGAAAGAAAGGAAGGAACAAAGAAAGAAAGAAAGAAATAAAGCAGACTATACCCTTTATATATATATATATATATATATATATATATATATATATATATATATATATATATATATATATATATATATATATATATATATATATATATATATATTACTTTTACAATGAATTGTATTGTAATTCGGACGATGTTTTTCGTTTTATTTTTAATGCAGTGATTACTTGTTTTAACAGGAATTAACTTAGAAACTGAACTGGAAAGAAATAGATTTATTGTAGAAACAAACTTTGCCCAATGGCGTCAAAAACTCCACTTACAACATTGCATCTTTCGTACAGACTTTTAAAAAAAAGATTGTCATTAGATAGAGCATTGTCAATCATTATTCATTTTTAATTAGTATTTCTTTCATCTCAATTACTAATGATAGTAAAATAACAGTTCGAGTAATTGCAATTAAAAGGAAGGAAAATTGAGAAGAAAGGAGTACTTATTAACAATTCATTACAGTTGATGTTTCATCTAATGAAAATTCAAGATAATATTGTTTTGTTTCTCGTATGAGTATAGCGTTGTTTCAACTAGAATAATCATTGCCAATGGGGAGAGCTCTTCGTTCATGTTTTAAATATTAGATATTTGATACAAACGAAAATGAAGCAAGGCTTGGGAAAACCAGTAAGTGTCCATTTTTCGAGAGTCTTTTGTTTAATATTTTAACAGCTTTACATTACCAGAAACTATCAGACAAAACCTTCAACATAAGTTAGTTCAATTGTTAATCTTGGTTGGCTGAGTGACTGGCTATGTATGTGTCATGCGTACAGGTTACACCAATGGAGCTACAGTGCTGAAAATTTGAACGTCTACTTCAAATCGAGTCTACACGGAACGTTCTTTTGTTTTCTATTCTTTCCCATGATAGGTATTTATTTGCAAAGTAATTTTATGCTGAAATTCATCCCTTAGCTTGTGTCCGGCAGTGTTCCCACGTATTTTTTGAAAATTCAAACTCTTTTAGTGATTACCACCAAACAAAAAACGAGAGAAGTAACTTATCCATTGATCACCCCCTTTTCAAATTTTCTTATTGATCACCCCCAACAGAGCATGCTGCCAAAACTGACGGTTTCTATCAAGTATCTAATCAGATCTGTTGCAAGGGGGTTCTCAACCAGTGTGTTGCAGTTGAATATTGAGAACCCCTTTTCAAATATTTTTATTGATCTTCACAGACACGACATGATGCCAAAAGAGGTTGGTTTCAGGACGGTATCTATTTGGTGACTAACCTGATTATTTTTCTTGCGTTACCTTCAACAAGCTATAATCGGATTTCAGATCTTTGGCCACACGAGATTCAATCGGAAAGTCTACCCGGGAAATTACGGCCGATCTTGCAAAATAAATGAATGACTGCTCAGGCAGGAAGTTCTTTGGTCGGGCATTGACACCTTAATCCTCAGTGTTGAAGTTTTCTTTTCGCGCTTGACAGGTAAACTATTTAACGTTCTTTGAGGCAGAACTTGGTAATGTTGTTTCGGTGTCATATATCCCATATCCAGTAAAGAGGTTCCCAACCTTTTTGCACTGCAGATGTGTTTAATATTGACAATATTCTTGTGGGCCAGCCGACAGTGTAATGGGAAGATAGTTCTCCCGTCCGGAATATAGGTGTTAATTTAACTATAAGTCATTCATTTGGGCAAATACACACAACCTCGTTTCTAAAAGTGTTTATTTAATGAACTTAGTATTAGGATCCAATGATATTAATTTGTTTTATTGAGAAAATTTTAAAGAAGAGTGATATGATTCGTGTGTTTCCTCACGGCCTGTTAGCACATGCCTGGCAGACCGCTTCTGGTCTGCAGCCCGGTTGTATGGGACCACTGTCCAAGAAGACTTGCCGTAAAAAACACGAATACTTCGTCCTGATCCGAAATGAAAGTTATTTCATTTTTCTTTGTTTTTTCCGAATTCAATAAGAATTTTATTCGAACACCCCCCACTGTTCTAGTTTTAAGCGACTGTCATGGAGCTATTATCTCGAACAAGGGTAATGTACAACGAAGAAACGGGACAAGGGACCAAGTAACCCTGGAAAATAAATCCCCACCACTCAAATATCTAGTTATGCCCCTGAGAAAGGCCATTTATCGTGATCTAAAAAGGAAGTTGTTCTCTTTGTTTTACTGTGTTCAATGAGACTTCAAACCGTGTACCTCCACCGTCGTAGTTCCAAGCTACTGCCACTGAGACATCCCATAGAACAAGGGTGATGTGTACCGTTGAGACGGAACAAGGAACCAAATCCTCCCGAAATATCTCGCTATGCTCCTGAGAAAGACCCTTTATTCTGATCTGAAAAGGGAGTCATTTTCTTTGTTCTACATCTCCAGGGTCCTAGTTCTAAGCTACTGCCATTGAGCCATCCCAGAGAACAAGGGTAATGTGTACCGTTGAGACGTAAAAAGAGGCGAGGGAAAGAGCTCCTTCCGACCTTGTATTTTGGTGTGTTGTGTACCTTCTCGCAGTAAGAATAGCGAAACGCTCGAACTTATTGCTGGGTCATGATGCCCGATAATTGAACGTCAACGAACACAGTCCTTATGTGAGAGTCACATGTACTATTCGAGCTTTGTTTGTTCCTCTCTCTGCCTCTCTCTCTCTCTCTCTCTCTCTCTCTCTCTCTCTCTCTCTCTCTCTCTCTCTCTCCTCCAGTCTATGTGAGAGGCTTGCGTGGAGATTTTCCCCTTCTTTGCCTTTGTTTTTAAGCCTCTTTTTAATGCCTTTTTCGTGTCCCATCACCGTAAAAGAACGGCTGTGAAGTGTTGCCTATTGCAATTTAAAACGGATCCGTTGAATACGCAGGGGAAGGGAGGGGGGTTGAAAATGAATGGAGAGAGCGGAAAATGCAGAGTTGCCAAATATGGCGCGTCATCTGTCGCTAAAACTCTTTAAAAGCGGCTAAAATCCATTATGAGTGGGTGCGCATGATAAGTGCCCAACGGTCCATTTTTTTTAATTAAAAAAAGTTGATATTTCCGTTGTTTTTTTTAATACTACAAAGCTAATTTTTCTTATTTTGAAGCTTAGACACTCTGGAATTGTGATTCATTGAGTGTTCAGGCTTTAAACTGAAATAAAAACTCAACGATGTATCTATGAAAATAACGTACGTATCAACTTAGAAAAAAAATGGTTCGTTGGGCGCTCATCATGCACATCCGCTCGCGTATCTCAATTGTTATACTCTTTTAAAGACCACTTATCAAATAAAATAGCAATACACCAAGACTCGAGAACAAATCTTGAATAAAAACTGAACGTATACGTTCGTTAAAATTATCGGCTACCACGGATTTTTTCGGCTAAATTGGATTGGGAGTGGGAGGGAGAAGAATCGGCTAGATCTAGCCGGAAAAAATGACTAACCTGGCAACCTTGCACATAAAACGAATCTGTTTTATACGCGGGGAAGGTGGAAATGAATAGAATAGGCGGAAAATGAGTGAAAGAAAGGGAGACGACTCAGGAGAATTTGGTGAGTAATCGGGGAAAGGAGATATGTTGAAAGAAGGGAGAGCGTGAACAGAGTGGGGGAAGAAGGGGAGGCGTGGCAAACAAAAAAAGGTGGGTGAAAGAAGGAGGGTAGAATGAAAGGATAAATTAGTTAGTGCTCTTACGCTGGCTACGGCATCAGTTCCTACCCGGGGGCTAACATACCACATCTTTTTTTTCTTTTCTTGGAGTGCGTTATGTAGGATAAGTGGGAATAGACTTAGAGGTGCCCAGCACCCGGAATGGTGTCACTCACTTCATTATTCATCAAAAGTTGAACCAAAAAAAAAAAAAAGGGAGAGTAAGGAGATTGATGATAATGGGGGAACAAAGACGAAAAGGGATTACGAAGGGTAAAGATGAGGGAGAGGGGGCAACAGAAAGAAAGAGACAGAGAGGATGAAGTATACCGATCACTGTGTCCCCCTGGTTAAGTGCTCGCCTCCTGTCCGGTGAGTCGTGCCTGAATCCACAATCGAGTAATACCAACAGTTTCGAAAACAGGTCTGGTTTGTTATTCAATAAAAACCGTCACTTAACCAGTTGGTCGTGACTTCAAATCACGAAAGGGGGTGTGAATTTTACATTCCGGTTTACACCCCTAATTTTATTGAGGATTATTATTGTTGTCTTTGTTCTTGTTGCAGTAGAAAAAGACAGTTTGTGAGTTTTGCAATTGATAAACGAATAGGTCTGCTTATTCACACGATAGAAACCGACGTATTTTGGCAGCATCCTGCGTTGGGGTTGATCAATCAAAAAATTGGAAAAAGGGGTGATCAAAGAATGAGTTACTTTACTCGCCTTTTGTTGTGCAGTGATCATAAAATGTCTGAATTTTCAGATAAACTAACCCGAATGCTACCAAACACGCACTGGGAGACCATTTTAGGATGAAGAGACTTTGTAAATTGAAACCCCACTAGAAACCTGTTTTTTTGGCACAATAAAAGTGAATATTCAGTTTCCTAGGCCCATCGGTGCTAACAGCATGCATGATATATAGATAGATGGGCCTAGAAACTGAAGAAACCAATGTTGACAGTTTTGGTGACAATTTGGTGACAGTTGTGGTTGACAGTTCCTAATGGTACTCAATGTCTCCTTGCCTAGCACTCAGCACAAAGACTTAGCTGTAGGAACTTCTGTCCGTGACCAAAGGGTAACGGATGAAATCACGTTGGGTACACGTAAGATCACCAAAATTAAACAATGGCGATCTTGGTCAGAACTTGAGTCAAAGGTTCCATTTATTTACCCTAAGAAAAAATCACAGATACACCTATTTCCATGAAATGATTTATTGAGTAAAAGAAATTACTCGACTCGTTTCAGAGGAAAAGTCTATTCTTCAAAATGGCGGGTACGATATTTTTTGTCAGCAATATTCTTACCTCTAAGCTGAAGAATTCGTTGCAGTAATGGCCAATATTTTTAACACGGCGTGTCGAAAATGAATTTTAAAAAAATAATCCTGTTATCGGAGTGTCTCTTACATGAACGTACATGGATTCTAATTTTAGGTAATTACTTCTAGATAAATGTCTATTTTTCTATCGTATCTATAAAATAAAGGGTTTAATAAGACACAACTTGAAATATTCAAAATATGACTAAAACGATTAAAAATTTTCTTCGAAGTCCATTGCGTGTCAACTAAAAACCTGTGAAGTCATTCTGTTGACAGGCTATGTCATGAATTCGCCATTACCGGTCTGTTGTAACGGGCTGAGAAACTGAAAGAAATCATACAGTTTATTTTATAAGGAGAGTTTTATCTGAAGAGGAAGAAATAAATGTGTTTAATTAGAAACATTTAAGAAGGCTCCATTTGCAATACGTTAGTAACCTTTCGCGTTAAAAATCATTCCAAATGTTGATTAGGATAGAATAAGTTCTTCCAGAGTCTTAGAGGTAATCCGTATTCATACGCAGCCAAATTTTGGTTGGTTATAAAATGGCGACCCCGATTCTAAATGGCTATGAAATAGCTAACCCGATTTAGAATAGCTATAAAATGGCTACCCCGATCAAAAATGTCTATGAAATGGCTACCTGGATTGTATACTGTTAAGTTCCACACACTCGCTGACTCGATGTTAGAAACGGCGCACAACTTTTGACATCGAATGAGGAAGTGCGTGTTTCCCAATATAACTTATGTATTAACTTCTGTTTTTTATTCATGAATTTTCCACACACACGCTCACTCGATGTTGAAAACAGATGCCTGTGTATAGCCATTTTGAATCAGGGTAGCCATTTAATGGCCATTTATCATCATCATCATCATCATCATCATCATCTGCCTATTAGCATTATTATTAGTGTACATAAACCCTCCCCAAGATTTGCCGGATCTCCTGATCATGGATATCACAGAGCCAATACTTTCTGAACTTGTTCAATTAGTCACGCCATCCTATATTTTGACGTCCACCTTTTCGCAAAAGACCTCTGGGGATCCTAGTAGTTAGTTGGTTGTCTGACATTCTTACAACATGTCCAGCCCATTGCCATTTGAGTTCCTTGTTTGATATTATCTTACCTCTGACTCCTGTTTCTTCTAATATATTAAGCTGTCTTGTGATCTCTACAGGTGATATTTAGCATATCTCTAGTGTACGTTGCATGTTTCTCAGTTTGAAGGTAACTCTTTTAGTAAAGCTCCATGTTTCAGCTCCATAAGTGACTATCGGGAGGTTGCATTGATTGCATACCTTTCCTTTTATCGATGTTAAACACAATGTGCAGCCATTAACATTCGGGGTAGTCATTTCATAGCCAACCAAAATCTGGCAGCCCATAAGTCGCGATTACCAGATTCCTGGTGTGTAATGCCAATGTTATTTTGCAAGGCAACACAAGAGATAGGCAGTTCAAAGCTGGTGAGTGGGACGTGGTTTTCAGATCTGAGTTAAAGGTTGCGGCGAAAGGTTAGGATGTTCATCCTATCCCTGGTCAGTCGGCCACAATTGAAGTTAATTATTCAGGCGTTGATACACCTGGGATATTTAGATATGCTTTTAAAGTTGGCCAAGACCGGCCAGGTTGGGTGGAACAAAGAATATTTACAAACAGGCGGTGGGAAGATACGATTCGGAAAATCTTGCCTACTTACATACCACAAGCACACACACACGCACACACACACACACATTTATATATATATATATATATATATATATATATATATATATATATATACGTTGTCTAGGTCAAATGATGCATTCACCGTTTGATAGCGGGAGATAATTTCAAATGAGAGTTTTAACGTGATATAACACAATTTATGATAAGCAATAAATGAGAAATTGGAGCTAAAACAGTTATTTAGATTTTTGTATTACCGGCAGCTGTTTAGCTCAATGGTGAGGGCAACACTACGATTCTATTGGTCGCAGATTCGATTCTAGCAGCAGCAGCCCCTTTTTCTTCAATTGTTTATTCTACTTACGTTATCTAGGCCAAATGATACATTTGCCGTTTGATAACGGGAGATCATTTCAAATGAATAATGCAACATATATATATATATATATATATATATATATATATATATATATATATGCATGTATATATGTATGCATGTATGTATCTATATTCAACTATATGAATCCACATTCTATTATTCATTTCAAGCTCTACTCTAAGACAATTAAATTTCAGTAATAAAAAGCTGTATGTATCGAGCATTGTATGAAATAAATCCATTACATATCAGATGTGGCTTTACGTTATTGATATATTATTATATTATGTTATACTGCTAAATTGATTTGTACCACATGTACTACATATATATATATATATATATATATATATATATATATATATATATGCAATGGAATAGAGCACTCTGGTGGATGGGAAGTAGTGCATAAGTAAATATATGGCACTGAGTCAACCTTACTGACCGTCCAGTTCTGCGTAGGCCAGTCTCTGAGTCTGAAACTAAGGTTTCGGCCCTACTTCGTGGTACTGGAAGGGATCATGGATAGTCTATAGCCACACTGAAGAGTTGTAATACAACGAAACAACTGTCTGTAGCTGATTCAATTACACAATTATTATATATACATGTATATATAAACACAGATAACATATACAAACCCAGAAAGCAGAATACAAAGAAAGCACTGTATCAATTTCAGTTAGGGAATGTGTTTTTCAATGAAGCCAAACCCGAAGTAGATCAATCTATACCTCTGAAAAGATGTTTTAGACATCGAAATACCACATAGAGATTTTTTATTTTACTATATTTGCCGTGACAAAATCTTGAAACTTAGTTTTTACTGTAAGTCATCGAGGAATCTTTTCATAACCAAAATGCTCTTTAACTGTTTACCCATGAAAACGAACACGGTTACTCATTCCAATTATATATATATATATACATATATATATATATATATATATATATATATATATATATATATATATATATATATATATATATATATATATTCTAAAGTTTGCAGTTTTAATAACTAAAGATCATATTGCGGAAATCCTGAATCTATTTTCTCTTTTACTTATGTTTTTATTTATTTAGTCAAGTGTTATGTAAGTTTATTATAAACTCATTAGACTGGACAGTTTATGTCCGGCCGAATGTGATAATTGCGGAGACATTTTAATTGGAAATATATTTCGTCCGGCACCGGTGTGTGCTGTTAACTCAGTCAGTGTAGAGTTGAGACTGCTTCTTGCAAATATTCATTTATCTGGTTGGCCGTTCGATTCGTTACTCGGTTAATACCAGTGGCGGACGAAATATGTTTCTTAATAAAATGTATTTCATTTATCATATATATATATATATATATATATATATATATATATATATATATATATATATATATATATATATGTGTGTGTGTGTGTGTATGCGTTTGTATACGTCTCTGTGTGTTTGTATATATAAATATATATATATAGTGAGAGAGAGAAGTGGTGAGAGAAGCGGAGAGAGAAAGAGAGATACCAGATCATACGCGAAACCAAGGCCGACAAAAAACAAGATGGAGAGATGAAGTTGACAAATTCAGAAAATACTAGCTCTGCGACGCCCATGATAGAGAAATATGGCAGCTCCTGGGGAAGGTCTATGTCCAACGATAGGCGTTAAAAGACTGATGATGGTGACAGTAATGACCTGTCGGCGGTCTTATAATGTGATGTGTTTTCCCAGCTTATACTTCGTTACCGTAATTTGTCCAGCAATAAATGAAAACACCCGCGGATCAAAACCGCGCAAATCAAAACCGCACAACTCAAAGCATTCGTGAATACTTACGTAAAATAAATACATGTGAGTATATGCTGATCTATGTAGGTACTGGCATTCTTTTTGCCCATTCCTCAAAGTCAGATCAAGTGAGCGTTATCGGGAAATGTCAGTGACACTTGTTTGATCTTGGTTCGGATTGTTGAGCCGATGATTTGAGCCGAAGGATAAGTTGAGCCAGAAATTAACAGACGAGTCACTGCACCCAGAAATTGAACCAATCAACCATTACTTCTGAAACGTTCGTCAAATCACCGGAACTTTGACCTCTATAAGTCAAAGTTCGAAAATAAGTTTTCCGACATTCTAGAAACTCGGGCCATAAACTTGCCGGATTGGTTTTGTTACTTCTGACAAAGTGAAATTCATCCTTATCTTGTTTTCACGTGTTTATTTTGGCAACAACAAGAAATAGAGACCCAGAGATAGAAGCAAAGGAAACCACTTTGGGACTGTGACTTATGGAGTTCAGATTGATAACAAGCCTGGTTGCTGCATGTTCAAACTCCATGGAATAAGCCTGTGCGTATCTGTATGTTAAATTTTACTTAATATCGACGGCCTGTCAATTTAGCTCCGTCAGTAAAACACTCTCCTATCTATCAGTTCGTGAATTTAAATCAAGGTATATGAATGTTAATTTTACATATCGGCTCAAATCGATTAAGTCAGGTAAAAATAACCTCCTTAAGAGAGATTATCTGATCAGGTCGTTTTATTCCTTGATAGTTTCTTTGGCATCATCGGAGATTTTCTTAAATTCTCGGAATGAGGTAATTACAAGTGGCCATAAAATCAGTGTCTTGTTCTGCATTTCAATTTAATATCAAATTGAACCTCCTTTCTAAAATGTAACTCAACGGTCAGGAACTGTCCGATTCAGATTTACTCTCTAAATTATGATTTCTACCATGAGGCGAAAATCTATTTCGAACGTATGACCGGACCGACCGACTTGCAGATCCTCTTATGGAGATGCGTTTGGACACATCTAAAAACTGTATACAGACCTCTGTATGTCACACTTTGAAAGTGAATTTTCCTGAAGTGAAGAAAGTTTAGCACTGAATTCCCTGGGTCATTTTGTTAATTGGGGCAATGTGAAGGACATTCTAATCTTTTAGTCACAAATAGCAAAAGATTTGGCCTACACACGAACTTCAATAAAATGAAAATCATGTGCAATAATCGCACCGAAAATAAGGACATAACTGTCAAAATAGAAGATGCGAAACTGGGGAAAGTAGACCACTACATCTACTTAGGACAGCGAATCTCTATGAAACCCATAGGTAATAGAAAGAATATATCTGTATACATCCTTTCAATTGCCTTTATTTGAAATTAAAAAAACTGCTATTTCATGAAAGTATGATAGATACTGTTTAATCCTATAGAATTTGATGAACACTTTGATCTTATATCAAGTAAATAACAAGAGTCTGTAAATTTAATTATTCGGTTGCTTTTTTAAGTTTTATTAACTTGTTTAATTATGGTGAAAGCCAAGTCAGGACATTCAATCCGTGAAGTTGATTTCTTGTTTTGCTCTTTAATGAAATTCTTTATCAAAACTGGAATGTTTTTTTTATAATATCATTATGTTTTACCAAATATTGACAATTTTCTCTGTTAATCTCTGCTGACAAACCCCACCAGAACCTTTTTTACCTTCAAGAACCCAGAAAAGATTTTAACGAAACATTCTGGTTCCTACCAACCAGATTGGTGACCGCTGAGCCATGCCTACTTTTAGATACTACAGCGTTGGGTCATTAACACCAGGAAGTTATGTGAAAAGCACAAAATGTAAGAGTACCGTATTACTGACAATATATTCGTCTAATTTTAGGAAATCTCTATAAAATATTTTAGTACCGCTCCCATATTCGAATTACCTACACTAATGTTCATATTTCGTGCATATTTCTGGAACATTGTTCATAAAGAACTGCGTTTTACTTATCGATAAATAAAACCTTTTACCAAGTTTGATAATTGATTCATAAAAAATGCTGGGTTTCGATCCCTACAAGGCACCGATTTCCACTCAATTTGCTATCGAGCAAAATTAAGTTCCTTCCAAAATGTCTTTAAAATTCTCACATACTTATACATGTGATTATACATACACATGCATATATACAGTAAATGCTAAAAGTATCCGATACATTTCGAAAAGTTCATTTCAACGTACATGAACAATACAGAAATCGTTGCTATATATATATAAAAAATATATATATTTACACATAGTCATCCACAGACAGCTGTTTTGACGTATAACATCTCTTCAGTGTGGCTACAAACTTTCCATTATCCCACCCAGTACCGCGAGACAGAATTGAAACCTTCACTTCAGACTCGGAGGCCGATATCCTACCTCTGGACTACAGAATTGGACAGTAAGGCTGAATTTAAGCGATATATCTATTTACATAGAAATTCCTCATCCTCCAGAGTACTCTATTCCTATGGAAGAGTGTAGATAGATAGATAGATAGATAGATAGATACTGATATACTTCTTTGCAGTTTTCTTATATTTTTCCCCAACGCGAGTTTTCGTTCAACAAGCTGCTTTTAATGGCAATGAAATGAAAGTGTCACACCTGGAAACTCTTGAAAGAATAAAGTTAATAAAAAAAGCTTTGATCAATTAATATGTTGCGACAATTGTGACTATAAAAAAACAGCACCGAGGAGATCAAAAAGAAAATTCACAGCAAAGAAAGAAAAAAGCCTGGGGCTCCATTTTAAGGTCAATTAATAAGCTTACAAGTAGATTTGATAAACTGATTACGAAATGTGTTAGAATACGAACCCTGTATGTATGTTGCGTTCAGTACATCAGTTTTTGTACGATCACCGAAGCTAAGTGAAATGAGCTTGAAGTCGGATCCAGTATTAAGATCAAGCTGAAGTTTTAAGGCAGTGGTCTCCAACCTTCTTCAGTCCCAATCCCCGATCAAAATTTCCAGCATCACCCGCACCCGGTACCGAAGATTCAAAATAACAATATAGTACGAAAAAAATATCTTGAAATTTATGATCTCTAGGTCAACAGGAATATCCCATTAAAAAAATTTACTACCGTCTCATTTCTTGTACGACTAATATCAGTTCATTTTATCCAGCCAGGTTATGAAAGATAGGTCGATTAGGGTCGTGACCATACAGACAAAACAAATGCAAGTGATTTTGTTACTTTGTTTTACCAGGAAACTTGTCAGTTCGAAAAAAAAAAAAGCCCGAAAAAGGTCAGAACAGCTTTCTTTCCAAAACTAACCCCAAACAAACAACATTTTGAGATGAATTCTTATCTATTTTGGAATACATACACTTTGAAATGGAATAAAGTTCCCCCTCACGGGATTTTGAAATTTCCCTCTGGTTCACAACTACTGTCCCAAGGGGAAAACCTCAAATCAGTTAAGCATTTAAAAAATGTCTTTCGTTGACTGATTTTTTTTTTCTTTCCAAATTCATCCAATTTTCATAGTTAATTTTTGGCATAAGTCAAATATATTTCTCCGTGTATCCGGAAGGCGTGGCAGGGAATGGGGAAAGGTAAAGCCGATTCTTATCGTTTCATACTGTTAATTAAAATTGTTTCAGCCCGGGCACGGGATCACACGCTTTGGAGTATAATACCGGTCCGCAGCCCAGTGGTTGGGCACCATTGGCTGGCGTGACGAGTCCTCCAGATATCGCTTTGTGACAGTTTCCCTATATATGCAAATTCCAAAATAGATCAAAATTGATCGACAGGAATATGAAGACAGATAAATATATATACTGATATTTATACATAGAAAATCTATTAGTAGGTATATACATGTGTATGCACGCCTTACACACTCTCTGATAT
>OY735239.1:6664925-6732425 GCA_963457665.1 Thysanoteuthis rhombus | reverse complement strand
TCTTCTACATCCCATCGTAGTAGTTACTATAAGAGCAAAATAATTATCAGGTTGTAACTTTTTTTATACTGATATTTGCAACATATTTTCCATAGTTAGAGAACTTAACGAACATCCCTACGATTGTTCTTCAGGATTTGTAGAAGCTACGGAAAAGTGTCAAAGGTTGAGCCCTACATGACCTGTCTGTAGCAAATCACCAACAACGTGTCGATTGTTATGTCGTCATTGACAGCGCCAGAAACATTGGTGGGACAGAGTTGTTACTGGGGATGAGAAATGGATCATGTTCAGAGTCATCATCAGTGGCTCAGTTACGATGATAGAGATGTGTACCGGTGGGGGACAACTTGATCCGAAGGAAATCTTCTTGAGTGTTTAGTGTGTCAGGGATCGTCTATTACGAACTTCCAAACGATAACCAATCACAGCTGAAACTTACTGTCAACAGATTGAACGTTTGAAGACGATTCCGGACTGTAAATGCATATCCATAGTGTACATAAAAGGTACCATTCTCCTTCATGTTAATTCACACCCTCATACCACTCGAATGATAAAAGATCTCATAGAAGCGTTTGGGTTAAAAAAAAAAATGATTTATCTCCCCCAATCTCCTCACAATGCTCCAACTGACCATATGCTTAGGAGTTTGAAAAACCATTTTGATGGACGGAAATCCTTTTGTCTATCCTATCAGGCCAAAATCGAAAAGCTATCAGAAATCGTGTTGATAGATGGAATAAGGTTATCTAAAGAAATGTCCTGAATATACAGAAAAAAAATTTAAGTAAAAAAGAAATTAAAGAAGGAACACAGATCAAAAACCACATGAAAACTGACAGAAGACCCCCCCCCAACTCTCTATAGATCCCTGCCGTCCATCTATCCATTCTCAACCTCATAAAGGAAGCAGTGGTGGTATTGGTGGTAAAATTAAGTTACCTTGATGATGATACTATCAGTAAGAGTGTGTGTGGAAAATTTCAAGTTTCTGTCATGATTGGTTAATGGTGGGCGAAGTCCGGATATGTAGATACATGGATACATATATTCATAGATAGACAGATAGATATAAATGTCAAAGCACATGAATAACCGAAGCCTAGCAACAGTGTTTAAACTAGTCTGTTGTGGGTAGCAGTGATAAGAAATTTTTTCCAACGACAGGTTTTGAATAATAGAGCAAAGGAAAGTGAACCACTACACCTACATAAGACAACGAATCTCCATGGATTCCCCAGAAAGAAGAAATCAAACGAAGGATCATTCTACAATGGCAAGCCTTTGGAATACCAAGCCCAACCCCTGAAAAATAGAATTAGTTTTCAAAAGAAGGGTCTACAACTAATGTGTTCTCCCAATAGTCACCTATGGAGCTGAAAATGGAACCTAACCGAAGGATTGGCCCTCAAACTGAGAGCCATGCAACGTGCACAAGAGAGAATCATGCTCAACATCACGTGGAGAGATCACATGACAGCATAGTATATAAGAAAACAAGCAGAAATCACAGATAGCATACGAAACACCGGAAAACTGTACAGACAATTGGGCAAGTCATGTTGCGAGAATATCAGACAACTGCTACACATCACGACTAACAGACATCAGAAAAAAAAACTATGACCGGCAAAAAATAAGATGACGTGACGAACCAGACGAGTTCAGAAAGTATTGGTTCCATGACGCCCATGATGAGAATCTGGCAGAAGTTTACGTTCAATAACGGATGCTAAAAGGATGATTATGATAATGATTTGCTTTCTTGCCGAAGCTAATATAGTCCAAGGGTGGCAATCCTTCTTGAGGGCCTGTGTCCAATTTCTAACAACGGACATTGAAATGCTACTGATAGAGTCAACGTGATGAAGATGTAAGTATAAGAGGTCGACAGAATTTCTTTAGTATTTCCCTAACAAAGGACCCAATTATTTTTAGTTAATTCCTTCACTGAGGACATTATTAGTCTCTTCGATTTTTCGACTCTCCTCATAAACATTCATTCAAACGAAAACAAACGTGTAATCCCCGAGGTAAATTATGTCAGATGCTTTCAGCAGAATTGTCCCTATTAATTGAAGAAGTAAAAACAGAGGAAAGAAAACAAACAGAAGAACACTTCATGGAAACCGACGCATGACCCGTGTTTTTTTTGGGGGGGGGGGCAGCATGCTGTGTTGAGGGTGATCAATTTAGAAATCAGAAAAAAAAGGAGTGGTCATTGAATAAGTTACATCTCTCGCATCTTGTTGGGCAGTGATCACTGAAAAAACTGGAAAAAGCGAAAAGCGGACGAGGATGAACAGCATGCAGTGTTGGTGGTATTGGTGATGGTGATCAATTAAAACATTGGAAAAAGGTATGATCAATGGATAAGTAATAGCTATCGCATTTTGTTGGGCAATGATCACTGAAAAAAAGGTCTGAAAAGCAAAAACAAGAACAGACAAACGTGAACGCTACAGGATACTAAGTGATCAATATTAACATAAACTTACTTTGCAAATTGGACCCCACCCTAAAATTGGAGAAGGGGTTTCTCAAAAGAAGTAAAAAAAAAAGTTCTCTAGCTCTATTAGCTTTATATACATAGCCAGCCATCCAGACCAACTTGAAAACAGTAGAAACCTGTGTAGACAGTTCTGGAGACAGTTTTGGTAGACGGTTTCAAATAAAACTTTGTACGTATCTATGAAAATTATTCTTCGCTTACATCCCCATAGACGGAGTCGAGAGTTCAGGTCACACGGGCGATTTTTGACCCACTCCCGGCTTACCAGATTTGCCGAGGCATCATCATCATCATCATCATCACCACCACCACCACCATCATCATCATCATCATCAGTCTTTTAACGTCCGTCGTTGGACCAAGACCTTCCCCAGAATTCGCCATACTTCTCTATCATGGGCGTCGCAGAGCCAGTATTTTCTAAATTTGTTCAGTTCATCTTTCCATCTTGTATTCTGTCGGCTTCAGTTTCGCATGTGATCTCGGGGGATCCATGTTGTGAGTCGTGATGTCTATCGGTTGTCTTTCATTCTTGCAACATAGCCTGCCCATTGCCATTTAAGTTTTTCTAATAGATTCTATGATGTCTCTGATTTCCGTTTTCCTTCTTCTAGTATTCCCCAATGATCGACTGTCTATGTACTGACAAGACTCAAAGTTGCTTAACTTGACCTTACGAGAAGCCCCGTATCCAACGTGATTTGGACATCATCCCTCAGTCTCGAGGAGAAGGGTACCTTAAAACTAATCCTTGTGCTGAGTGCTTAGCAGAAAGGCTCTTAATACCATTTCGAAAGACTGATATGACTTGGCGGTGGACTGCTCCACGGCCTATCTCACTGGAGGCGAGCACTGTGTCACAGTGATCTGTTGATACAGGCATATCTTGATTGGTGTGCTCAATTCGTTGCTAGATTTTCCATGCTGTTCAAAACCGAACAGTTCCAGGTCTTATAATAATGGGATGTGTTTTTCCTTTCAGCTTATACTTACATTCTTGGAAATCTGACACCACGGACAGGTCGCTCTATGGGGCAAATCCATGTCTATTGACCATCACAAGACGGCCAGGACTTGCATTAACTAGTCACGTAGTAAGACACAACTAACCCGAGGGTAGGGTCCTGTTGTGGAATCCAGATGTGAACAGAAGTGTTGGGCGACTTAACAACAACGAGTGTCCACACAGGCGATTATCTTCTAAGAATTCCAATTCCTAACGACGGACGTTGAAAGGCCGATGATAATTATGATGATGATGGTGGTGTCACGATGATGGAGATGTGAGTGTAAGAGGTCGATAGAATTTCTTCAGTATTTCCTAACAAAGGAACCAATTATTTTTAGTTAATTCCTTCACTGAAGACATTATTAGGCTCTTCGATTTCCCGTCTCTTCTCATAAACATCCATTCAAACGAAAACAAACGTGTAATCCCCGAAGTAAATTATACCAGGAGCTTTCAGCAAAATTGTCCCTATTAATTAAAGGAGTAAAAAAAAAAACAGAGGAAAGAAAATAAACAAAGAAACGCTCAATAGAAACCGTTTTTTGGCAGTACGCTGTGTTGGGGGTGATTAATTAAGAAATTGGAAAAAAAGAATGATAAATGAATAAGTTACATATTTCACACCTTGTTTATCAGCGATCACTAAAAAAAGTCTGAATTTGAAAAATCCAACTTGAATGTTACCAGACACAAATTAAGTGGTCAATTTGGCATAAGTTACTTTTCACGTGTTTTATTAGGCTTGTGGGGGACGATTGATTGGAAAAGGGACACGCTTTTGACACCTAGGTTGGAAAGAGAAAGCTAAAGGAAGAATTACGTCATAGCACTGACTAACATCGGATGGGGATTTTTAAAAAATACATTAAAACCCACACTAATCAAAACCGCACCATTGAGGGTTCTCCTGGACATTTTTATTTACTAAAAACAAAAGAGAAGTCATTCCCTCGAGAATCGGATATGATCTAATGTTAAAACAAAGTCTGAATCACATGATATTATTTTACAAGTGTTGGACCACCCTAAGACTAACCCCGAGCAACAGACCACCCAAAAAGCTCCGTGGTAAAGGGCAGACAAGTTTTAATATAACTTTATTCTGTCATGCAATGGACGCACTTGGTACATGTTGGGTGCCCAGGGAGCCGTGGGATTGGTTGCAAACTTAGGGTATAAGCAAAGAACGAACATACATACATACATACATATATACATACATATAGACAGATAGACAGACGGTCGGATAATTTTGGTTGCCATTTTGGCCATTTTATAGCCAAATTTGTCAAATCTATCCCGTTTTTAAAATATTAAGCATGAACTTTTTGGCCCAGCCACATTTGAATTTTGGGCCATTTTGACCTTGTTTCTGTAGTATTTTCGATAAATCCTTATTTTTTTTATATATACTTCAATACTGCAATGTTTTTCATAAACAATTATCATTTTTTTACCTTGTTATTTATCTTCTGTTGCTTTTTATAGCAGTTAACTCAGGACGTCATCGTAAATTTGCAATAAAAAAAGTAACTGAAAAATTTAAACGCAGTTAAAAAGTAGTAAGAAAAAAATAAAAAGGAATCAATAATAACTTATAACATGAACTCAATTCAATGAAAATAGATATTAAAGTAATTGCTTTAATAAACAATTCTGGTATTTGGCCACTTTTGACCTTTTTGAGCGCTTTTGGCTAGAAACGTCTCCAATTATCTGGCAGCACTGGTTTAGGGCCCATTGGCGTCTCTTCCGGTATCAGCGGCATCCGTTGATCAAAAAGCCGAAACAGGAAAATAGAAATAAAGCAAACTCCCATTTCGGGTATTTAAAAGTGCCGTTATAACGAATTTGCCTTTATAACAGATGGATTTCATACGAAGCGTGTAAGTGATGATAAACTAAAAAAGGTCTGGTAAGTCACTCAATAGGAACCAGTACGTAACTAACGTCTTTTGGCAGCATGCTGTGTTTGGGGTGATCAATTAAAATTTTGGATAGACGGGTTATCAAATGATTTTGAATCTCTTGTTTTTTGTTTGGTAGTGATCACCAAGTCAGAATTTTCAAAAAATCAGCGGAGACGAATACCAATTTATCATAAAGGTACATTGTAATTTTTTCTTTTACGTAAGGAGTAAATGTTTAGATTTTCAGCTTTCTATTTTCATTGGTGTGGTCTGTACGCGTGAACCATAGCCAACAAGCCAGACCAGTTTAGAAACTGAAGAAAACTATGTTTACAGTTTTTTTTTGTGACAGTTTTGGTTGACGGAGTTTAATTGTTCTGACAAAATTACTTGTTATCACTCTTTCAGATTCCAATGACCATTTATACGGGTTTACTAATTTTGATTTTCAAAACAATGCATTGAGATTTGCTGTTGCTGCGAACTAATCTCCGACAAAAGCTTTACGAGAATACAAAAACAGACGTGTTGTTAGAACACGAGGGTTATTAAATAGGGCCATCAAAATGGATACCGTTACAATCAGAGTTTAGTATAGAGTAGAAAGAGATATGAGAAAAAAAATTAACGATAGGATTTTGAGAGATTTGTCAGTAAAAATGTAGTGAACTACTACGAGTGTTTATGAAGCTTGTGGGGCACCCCTTTTATTGGCAACCCAAAAGGGTGCGTTCTCAAACAACTCCTCCTTCCCATCTAACAGCTAATCTTCTGGAAGAAAAAAGGGGAAAAAAAAACAGATTAAGTGGGGACGATTATAGATCCAAGGAAAAAAATATGGAGGAAGGAATGCTTGAAAGAAAGGACGAACTCGTTTTCAACTATGAAAATAAGTCGGCGATTCAAAAGATGAAACCTTTGAGATTTCCCTAACAGGAAAGGAACGCCCTGGGGTCTAAATGAATAATGAAGATATATAAATGTCCCACGTTGTTTCCTGAAGGCTATTGTCACACTATATACCACGCATGCGTACCGTACTTCCGCTAGGATGACGGTCTTCCTTCTCTTGTTTTATTCCTACCATTAAACCCTTTTGACTCATCAGTTGATGTAAGGGACAGAAGGGGGGACTGGATAGGGAGCCCGAGGAGGAGAGGGTGTTGCTGCATTAACGATTGCCTAGCTTACACAAAAGCACCTGGATTCTTAACTTTGACCCGGAAACAGATGTGCGTGAGCACAGATATATCAATCTCGATTATTATATACACAATTATGCCACCCACAATATATATATATATATATATATATATATATATATATGTGTGTGTGTGTGTGTGTGTGTGTGTGTAAATATATATATATATATATATATATATATATATATATATATATATATATATAGTACATATGGTACAGATCAGGTTAGCAATATAGAATAATATAAAGCAAGGTCTGATGTGTGATGGATTTATTTCATAGAGTGCTCGATACATTCAACTTTGTACTTCGAAAGTAAAGTTTTGTTAGAGTAGAACTGGAAATATATTATAGGGAGTGGACCTAACTCACACCCTCTTACATGTAACTTACAACCACCAACAAAAACATTCACACTACTAAAAACAAAACAAAATGAATTACTCCCCCTATTCATAGTGACACCCACAAGATTCTCACCAAATTCCCCAAACTAGAATCTAAAAACACTAACAATCATTCGCCTAATGAGGCTCAGAAAGGGCAGAAACATTGTTTGTATAGCGAACCCACTTCCTATTATATATATATATATATATATATATATATATATATATATATATATGTATATATATATACATTTGTATATATAAATATGTATATGTATATTTTATATATACAAGCATATATTTGTGATGCTCTTACATAGAAATGGAGCACTCTGGTAGATGGGGAATTTAAGCTAAATAAATATATCGCTTAAATTCAACTTAAAGTGATGGAAAATACAATATTCACTAATTATGCCAATGAAACACTTTAGAAAAAAATCCTTCTTAAAACGGATTTTTAGTGGAGGATGAGTCAATTTACAATGTAAGTTGATGCTAAATCGATCGCTAGTTTGTGACTGGCTATGTTCACGCTTGCTTTTTGGAAATACAGACTTTGTATTGTCCAACGTAAGGCAAGAGAGGTAAGTTATTCATTGCTCGCACATTTCCCCAGATTTTAATTGATTATACTGCATACTGCCAGAAGACGTTGAGTACACGACGGTTTCTATTGAGAGACTTCTGGTTTTATGTCCTCCGGCCAATTCCATCAGAGTCGGGCTGGTATTGGAGTTGACGTCAAATAGTATTGAACACTGAATTGTTTGACAGTCAAGTAGATTTTTCTCCTTTAAACTGAGACGACACGGAAATGAAATGAACATGTTACCGAACAAATAAAAAAAAGTCTGTAATGTACACATCTATCTCAGTCTGTTCATATAGATCTTATTCTGTTTCGATCTTGCTCTTTTTTTTTCTCATCTGTTTATCAGTTCAATTTTATTCTCTCTGTGAATCTCTATCTCTATCTATCTATCCATCTTTCTCTCTCTTCCCCTCTCTCTCTCTTTATATATATATATATATATATATATATATATATATATATATATATATATATACATACATATATATATATATATATATATATATATATATATATATATGTATAAAGTTTATCTGAGTTTTAATAAATTGGAAAACAAACAACACGTACCTCCCTCTCTCTCTCTCTCTCTCTCTATATATATATATATATATATATATATATATATATCTTCCAACATGGAATGGAGCACTCTGGTGGATGGGGAATTTTTGCATAAATGAATATACTGCTTGAATTCAATCTTACTGACCGTCCAGTTCCGTAGTGCAGCAGTAGGATACCGGCCTCTGGGAAGCGAAGGTTTCAATCCTGCCTCGTGTTACTGGATGGGATAATGGATAGACGTATAGCCACACTGAAGAGTTGTAAATCGACGAAACAGTTGTCTGTGAATGACACAAGATATATATATATATATATATATATATATATATATATATATACATATATATAAAGTTTATCATAATGATAAAAAAGTGTTGCAATAGCTTTGATAAATTGGAAAACAAACAACATATGCCTTCATCCTCTCTCTCTCTCTCTCTCTCTCTCTCTCTCTATATATATATATATATATATATATATATATATATATATATATATATATATATATGAATAAGAAGAATGTATTGTGTCAGCTTAAAGAAAAAGAAAAAAATAGCAACACGTGTCTCCTGTATATCTATCTATCTATCTATCAAAAGAAATTTCTTACCAAAGTATACATAAATTAGAGAAGATGTTATTCTTTTTTTCACAACTTGGAATTGGACCATAAACTTACGTCAACTATTAAACAGATCAATCGAAGAATTAAGAGCAAGCCTATGGTGAGGATCGAACTCGCACCCTCTAGCCAGAGTTGGCCCAGTATATGCCTGCCTGATTCATACCGTGGACAGCTCTTTATCTATTCATCTGGTCAAAACTAATAATAAAATCATTACCTTCAAGTAAAAAGCTATTAGCTTCAGTGTGTGAGACAAAGTCAACAAATAAAAGCATTATATCATAAACAGCTTGATAAATAACCCTCGATATTAAGAAAAGAAGAATTTATTAAAAATGCTCTGAAACCAAATCAGCTTTTTTGTGCAATTGTGAATGTTCCGATCATATTTGTTCATGCATAAGTGAGTGGGAGCAACATTCGATCTGCTTGGTGGCTTAAATAGTTGGGGTTTCCCTACGTTGAGTCAATCATCATCATCATCATCATCATCATCATCATTCTTTCAACATCTGTAGTTGGAAATAGACCTTCCTCAGGATACGCCAAACTTCTGTATCGTGGTCGTCGCGGCGCCAGTACTTTCTGAATTTATCTAGCTTGTCTCTCAATCTAATATTCTGCCGGCCTCAGCTGCACATATGATCTCTGGGGATCCATGTCGTGAGTTACAATGTCCATTGTTTGTCCGCCATTCTTGCAACATGGCTGGCCCACTGCCATTTGAGACTTTTAATGGACTTCATAATATCCCTGACTCTTGTCTTTTCCCGGATATACTGTGCTGGTTTGTGGTCTTTCTTTGTGAAGCCCAATATAATTCCCTCATGTGCACGTTGCATGGTTCTCTATTTGCAGATCTGTCTCTCGGTCGAGTTACATGTTTCATCTCCATAAAGTGACTATTGGGAAATTGCATTGGTTATACACCCTTCTTTTTAGGATTAATGGGATCTTCTTATTTTTGAAAGTTGAGCTTGCTCTGCCAAAGGATTGCTATCCTAGTGTGATTCTTTGCTTGATTTCTTCTTCTTTGGAGGGTCCCATGGGGATTGTTGTCCTAAAAAGCCAAGATTTTGGAACCAGATTTTCAAAGCGAGTAAATGTATCCTTTTAACTTGGAGGTTTGGCCTCATATAAACTTTCTTCATCTTAAAATTTTCTGATAGTTCGAGACGATTCTGGCCAAAACATGAAAAAATGGACAAAAACAAAAAACAAGGGCCCAGTTTTGCATAACAGTTATATCGTAACTCTCCACATAACCTGAAATATTGACTTTTTTTTCAACTGACAAGTTTGCTGATGAAGTATTATGGACGGAAAGTACAGAAATTACTTGAAGAATTCTTTTCTAAGAAAATGTACGAATGGAATGAAAATGAAATACCGAAAATATCCAAAAATTTAAAAATGGCCCAGTCAAAACGTTCGTGGCCAAATACTCTTCAGAAAAAAACAAATTAGTTCAATTTAGCCATAAAATTGCCAATATGGTAACCCTGCCTAATACCTATCTTAATCTACACGGATTTTAAACGTCTTGTTGACTCAGAGACAACACTTAAACTGATGACCGAACATCTTTCAATTTCATTCTACCTATTCATTTATACATTTTTTTCTCTTCTGAGGACATCTTGATTGGGCTCTCTCTTGATGACTCAGCGTTTGCAACGAGATTTCGTTATAACGAGATGAGAGGCTAGTGGCAAATAAACTCTCTGCTCAAGTATTTGAACTGTTGATAATGGTTGGCCTCGGGCACACGGGAAATATTTGGCGGGTAAACTTTGAGGACGGTTCAGCATTATTGAATGGACGCTGCGTTTGTTCAATAGTTCATTTTTTGTCTTTGTGCTGGGAGACTCGAGAGGAAGCCTCGAAGAAAAAGTACCGTAATTAAACTCTCCAATATCTTTCACATTATTTATCTCAATTTTCTTTCTTTTTCTCACCCCCAACTCTCTCTCCCTCCTCCTCATCTCTCTCACTGTCTGTCTGTCTATCTGTCTGTCTGTCTGTCTCTCTCTCTGATATATGCTTTAAACCCAAATTTTCATTTCGTTTATTCATGGTCTATTCATCTCTTTCAACGCAACAGTTATGTACCAAGAAATGGACATATTTGGCCCGACAGAACGAATCATAAATTGTGTTATATCATATACATACTCACTTGAGATGATCTCTCGTTGTTACGCGGTTAATACATCACTTGCCTTGGATAACGTAAATAGAATAAACAATTGAAGAAAATGAGGCTGTTGCAGGAATCAAATCTGCCACCGATAGGGTAGCCACTTCAACGTAGCGATGCTCTTACCATTGAGCTAAACAGTCGCCGGTGATGCAAAGGCCCAAATAATTGCTTCCAACCCAAATTCTCATCTCGTTTATCCAGTCCACTCGTCTCTTTCAACGCGGCAGTTATGTATTAAAAAGTGGACATACGTGGTCCGACAGAATATGTATCATTTAGAAATGGTTGTATAACCCGACAGAATAATTATAAATGCGTTGTATAATTTTGAAATTCTATTAGAAATGACTCCGTTAATACACGTTGAAGGTATCATTTACCCTAGACAGCTTAAATAGAATGAACAATTGAAAAAATAGGGCTGCTGCCGGAACACATTTATAATCATTTTGTCGGATTATACATATTCGTTTCTTAATTATACAAAGAGCAATTTTTCTTTCTAAGAATTTCTTTCTTTGAACAGAACAGATAAATTTTTCCCTAGTCTAATTTTTCAATAGATTTTTCGTTTGTGATTTAGATATTTTATCTTAGGATCAATATGATCGTCTATCTCTGATATCCAATCTTGATAATGGCCAGTGATGGTCAAAAGCTCTTGATGTATAAGCCAATAAACTTTGGACAGTTTCTTTACACTTGTAATCAACGATAAAAAAATTTATCTGCAAACAGGTGACTCGACAAACTTAACGTCATGTTTAACAAAACATATAACTCTCTCTCTCTATATATATGTATACACACACACACACACATATATATATATATATACATATATATATATATATATACATATACATATATACATATATATATATATATATATATATATATATATATATATATATATATATTCTCTTATGTACATCTATCTTAATTTTTTTCATTTCCATCTATTAGACTGTACAAGGGACTTCATTGTAGATGAGGTATTTCCTTTTGACTGTCCTTGAAGGTGGCGGTCGAAGTTCGATCCCTGGTAAATTCCAGGATTTTTCTATTCTAAAGTTTAAAAAGAGCGGTCACTTTTACTAGAGAAAATTGCAACAACCTTGCACTTATCTGTACATTCGTATACTAGTGAAATATACAGTACCTATATGCTATATCTACCAATTGGTCTCTGGCATGTAACTGGTATCAGTTGGTATCTATCTCAGCCAGTTGGTATCTATCTCAGCCTGTTGCGTAGGAAAGGCTCTCACCGCCGGGGGGAAATGACAGTACCCGGAGCTAAGATAGCACCCATGAGCAAATGCGCTATATCCTGGAGGAAAAATTTTAATTAACAGGCATTATACACCAGAGGAAATTTTGCGTACCTTCACATCTGCGCCTGGGGCGACTTTCCCCCCTATTGCTCACCTCTCTTGGACAAATCCAAGTCATACAAAACCAGTATGACTCGAATTTCTTCGTGAATTCTAATCGGGAAACCTACCCTTGCAACGACCAAATCGCGTGGGATGCAGCGGTTCTCGTACGTAATCACCGAAGTTAAGTAACGTCGAGCCAGGTTAGAACCTAGATGGGTGACCAACTGGGTGTAGTAGGCGCTGTAATCAGCCGGGAATCATGAAGAGAGCCTCTCATGTCGATCCAATTAATTCGTCACGGAGGAGGCCGATCTCTACATTAGGTTCGATAACGCCATGATGATGATTATGATTACGATAATTTCGATGGTCGGTTGGGTGGGGGGCACGGGGATATAATGGGTGGTGCGCAGGGGGTATGGGAGCTTAAAAGGTTAAAAACCCTTGCATTAGACAATATGAATAAGTCATAAATAAGCCATTCTCAATGAGGGACAATATCGCCTCGAAGGAGATGAAAATTCAACTGAAGGTGGCGATACATTTTGAAATAATCTGAAGAGTCCAATAGAAGAGGAAAGGTCGAGAAACCCCGATTCATATCGTGGAGTAAATATCAGGTCTACGTTTTTATACACATGTAAACTCATGATAAATGTTTCTTGAACTGTTTAGCATCATTCACTCTCAAGTCCCTATCACCAAATCTCAGTCACCCATGACTAATTGAACAACCGTAGCCATCAAAAATGGTGAAAGGTTCTATCTTTTTTTCTTTGTGTGTGTGTCTTAGTTTATGTGTGTGTGTGTGTGTGTGTGTGTTCCAGTGCTCCTGGCCATACTGTTTTGTGTAGAAACTTGAAAAAATTATATTAGTAACCCCCATCCTAGACCCCTTCAAAAAATGTTAAAAAGAAGAGAAGCTTTTTAACTTTTCGAGGGTCTTATTTTACAGGTTTGATGGTAACATCTACATTATCCAGAACCTAGATATTTCAATATGTTTTATTCACTTCAAAATTGAACACTACGGCTGTTCAATAATATTTCCATTCGTTTTTGATTATTTTCATATGATTCCCTTTTGTGTGTAATCTTATACATAATTCATATTTTTATTTTGTACAGAAAGCATACATTAACTCATTTTTAAGCGTATATTTTGTTTATGTTTTCGAGCTCTACAATGATATGTGTAGAAAACAAGGAGTGGGAAAAAATTAATGAAATATTTTAAAATTTTTCTAGTTTGCATAAATTTAGCCAACAACAGTCTTAGAACTATATTTTGAAAATTATGTTTTCATATTGGGCATGTTTACCACGAAAATAACTTTTTTGAGAAAAGAAAAAATTGAACTCACTACCACAGTCAATAATTGAACAACTATAGTGTAAAAAATTTAAAGTCGTATGAAAAAAATCCATCGAAGAATAAATATGGTCAGAATAAATTCTAATTGTGACATTACTGACTTTTTCCACCGGAAAACATCTGAAATAGAGTTTTAAAAAAAACATATAGAAATATCTAGATTCTTGGGAATCTAGACGTTATCACTAAATCCGTCAGAATAAAAAAAAAAAAAGAGTCAAAAACACTTTTTTCCAAAAATAAAAATACGTTTTTAGAAAGTGTCTAAGGGAGTATGGATGCCAATTTTCAAGTCAGAAGACAAAACAATAAGGCCAGGAGCACTGGAAGACACAAACACACAAGCAAAAAAAAAAAACACATGCGATGTCCACGGTAGAGGAGTGTGGCAAATCGTAGGGAAGGTCTATGTCCAACGACGGACGTTAAAAGACTGATGATGATAATAATGAAAAGAGTGTATATACATGAATAAGTCCCCAGACAATTCAGCTACCCAAGGACATCACCTGTGAGGAAATTCAAGAGTTTGAGCAAGATTTATGGGCTCACGTGATGGAAAATGCTGTCGAAAGAGCACGTCTCTTCGAAGCTGAAGATATAAAACTTCAAACTACATCATTTTTCGTAATTAAAACAAATTTATCTCCATTGTGCAAGTTTTTCAATGCTGTGAAAAAGAAAATGAATTACCAATAAACATTCATGACTTTTGATTTTTGAATCCCCAACTCACTTTTGTGACACCCTGTATAATTGTATAATTGGTTTTCAGCCAGATATTCAGCTTTTGAACTTTGAACGATTTCCTTCTATTGTAATAAAACAAATTTGGTATTGAAAATGTGTAACGATTTAATATATAATTCAGAAATTGACCAAAATTTGATATTCTCAGTCAAGAACAGACTTGAATCAACGAGGAATAATTCCAAGTTAAGCATTAGTTATTCAAGAATATGTAGTAAAAGTAGTAATTAATAGTATCATGTAATTAGGAACCAATTAGTTTAGCCTTAACACTCATTTCCGTGATACGGAACGCTTTTCACTCTTTACACCCAACTTACAAATCAACCCTGAGTATCTTCAGATTGACTCCTTGTTGGGCCTGCATCCTGGGTTACGGAAAATTCATCCCGAACAATTCACCACCAATAATTTCATCCTTATATTCAATTCGTCGCCAACAATTCATCGCCAACAATTCTCCGCCAAGCGACTTTTCGTTTAAAATTTGACCTAAGCTATTGAATTTCTACAGAGAAATATTTCTTGGGGAATTTATTTTCCAAGGAGCCAAAACGATCTAGCAGCAACTAGTTGGCATATACAGAGAGGATCATAAGTTGTGAAATTTAGTTCATTGCAATGAATATAGGATTTCTACTATTAATTTATAGCTGGTATCATTATTGTTAGACTAAATTGGGGACGTATTGGAGATATGAATTGTACGGGATGAATTGATTGAGGTGAATTGTATTCGAAGATTAATTGTTGGGTTGAATTGATAAAGATGAATTCGTTGTTTACCGTCTGCACTACGTCTAGAATCACTGGTCTAACAAATATTACCAATCACTTAGATACCTCTTGGGTAGAACTTAACAAGTGCGATTCCATAGAGAAATTTTCTTACTATAGAGCTATTAATAGCTACTTATTGGGATGCCATTTTTTTCAATATCAAATATATGGTCCTTGCAACACATATATTACAGTTGTCACCCGTTATAGCGCGGGTATTGGGGTCCAAGAAAGCTAACTGAGTTATGACTGGGGAAAGGTTTTTTTAGTTTCTTTTCTAAAATTGATAATCTAATAGAATTGAAATACGAATAGTTCTAACTTTTTGAAAGTTCTATTTACATCATTTTCCCGCTTGGATAAAAGGCGAAAACGAAAGTAGTTTCCAACTTTTGTTTTGTATATTTTGGGGTTCTGGGAACGCTCAAATAAGTACTCCTTACGACAACTGCTTCTTTACTTTATGACTTTTTGTTTTACAAAAACCTATTCAAGGAACATTTTACTTTTGGAAAACAAAGAAACTAGTACATCTGTGGTATTTTTTACGGGTATTAGCAAGTATACATGTATATTCATATTTTTGCGTTGTAATATCAACTCAAGTGGAATAACAACTGCATTATGAGAACATCATAATCTGTGGGGAAGTAGTGATTGATCGCTTTTCCTGGGGAGCAATGAATGAATAACGGTTTTATTTTTTTGATCCCCGGAACCGTTCCATGGTGAATAATTAATGATTTGCTCGAGGAAATCTCACTTGTAGCAGCCTAAGATGTATTTCTATGTAAAACATATTTACCCTGTGAACACCTTTCAATAACAATCACGAGGTTTTTGTAAAAGAATACTGGATGACTGCCATGCATGTGACTCCCATAATTAAATAAATACTTGAATAGATAGATTTAGAAATTTCACTGTAAAATATTTAGTTCTTAAAAGCGCAAAGCTTTATAGTCTCTCTCTCTCTCCATATATATATATATATGTGTGTGTGTGTGTGTGTGTGTGTATGTGATTATATATATATATATATATATATATATATATATATTTATACATATTGATTTATATATATATTATACATATATGTTATACATATATCATGTAGCACTCTGGTAGATAAGTAATTATGCGTAAGTATATATATATATATATATATATATATATATATATATCGCTTAATTCGGTCCTACCCTACTGACCATCCAGTTCTGCGTAAGGCAGGAGTAGAGCATCTGCCTCTGGGTCTGAAGCGAAGGTTTCGACCCTACCAAGCAGTACTGGGTTTCTGGATAGTCTATAGCTACACGCAAGAGTTGTAATACAATGAAAGAGCTATATATATATATATATATATATATTTATATATATAATATAAATCTATATCATATATATAATGGAGCACTTTGGTAGATGTGGAATTATGCGTAAGTAAATATATCTCTTAGTTTGGTCCTACTGACTGTCAAGTTCTGTGTGGGGTAGGGATAGAGCATCTGCCTCTGGGTTTGAAGCAGAGGTTTTGACCCTACCTAGTGGTGCTGGAAGGGTTACTGGATAAACTATAGCCACATTGAAGAGTTGTAATACAAGGAATAAGCTATATATATATATATATATATATATATATATATATATATATATATATATATATATATATATATATGAGATTGTTTGGGGGCACTCAAACCTTTTTCCCCACAGAAAAGTAATGATAGCCTCTCTGCAACTTTTCCGCTTACGAAAAGTCAAGTTAGAATGCTCAGGGGACGTGGTTTCTAACTTTTGATTACCCAAGTTTTCCTTTCATAAAGGAAATCTCATGGCTGACCCTTATCCTAGACAGTGAACTACTATAATAAATGTTTTACCTTCAAAAAATGAATTCATTTTGAACTGATTACATTTGCGTGAATTCTAATGTACGGTTTAGGTTCGTGCACCACAATTGTGCTCTTCGATAACTGTTAAAATAAATGATATTGTTTCTCTGGAACAAGGTCCACAATGTCAGGTTTAAAAGGAACACCGCTGCAAACCCCACCCCCTGGCATTATTTGTTGGACCTTCAGGGGTCCATGGATCCTGGTTTCAAAACCATTGCTACATTGGTGGTAGCCTATATCTCCACCCTCACACGATAGAAAAGGTCTTTTGAAGAAAGAGTTCCCTGTCACGAAAAATGCCCCAAGCATCTGAGAAGAACCCCGAGAACTGGAATGTAGATTGAGATTTGGGGGGTCAGGGGAGGAGGGACTAGCTCCTTGAGCACCCCTTCAAACATTTAGTGAAGTCCAGGAGAAAGACAATTCGGATTCCAAAGCAGGTGTCGAGACCCTTTACTACAATTGGATACCAACTTCGAAGTTCTTCGGCTAATTCTCGTAGCCAAGCTGATGCCAAAACGATCTTTCTGCTTTCTTTTGACAAACCAGCGAGGTCGAAAGGAGGATTCTATCAACTGGGATCCCCATTCACTACGGTCAGTTTTTCGCCGCGGAAGGGTAATTTCGGGGTCGTTCCATTGTCTGCCCAGACATAAAGAAACCACGCAACATAACTCGGAGCCAGGAAAGAGATGGTGTCGTTTCAGAACCTAATATGTGTTGCTGTCAGTTGAGATCTTTGCATTATTTGAAGAATGGCAGAGTTAGAAATCAAGAAAACATTACGAGTGGGAAAAAAAACCCCAAGCTGTTAAACACGAAGATCACAAAGAGGGGTGTGGCTGATATGAAAACATTTGGGGAAAAGAAACAAGGAAATAGGATGAATGACTGAAACGAAAAGGGGGTGAAAAAATATAGAAAAAAAAACGCTAAATAAGAAAAAGGAAATAAAGATACGGCTAGGATAAGAAGGAAAGGAATTGAAACTGAAAAAAAAGTGTCTTAGAAGAAACAAAATGCAGGGTCGGAGCAAGAAATAAAAGAGTGAAAAGTGGGGAAAGTAATTGGATAAAAAGTGATTTTGTGAAGCCCTCAGAAAGTTATATCAATAAAAGCAGCCGATAAAATTTGGAGGTCGATCAGATGAAAGACGGAGAGAGAGAACGAGAAAGAGAGAGAGAGAGAGAGAGAGAGAGAGAAAAAGAGAAAGAGAGAGAAAGAGAGAGAGAGAAAGAGAGAGAGAGAGAAAGAGAGAGAGAGAGAAATAGATGGTGTTCAGATGAAAGAAAGAGAAATTTTAAAAAAAAGATCGTGTAAAGAAACAGGCGTGATGGAAATGTCGAGTGGTTGAAAAAAAGAAAAGGAAAGAAAATGTTTTAAGGTTGTATAATGGCGAAAGAGCGAAGGTTCAGGGTTAAAGAGGGAGGGAAATGTTTATTAGAGATTTTCCAAAGAAAAAAAAAAGAAATAAAGAAAGACGAGGATTAGATGATGAACAACAAAAAAAGGAACAGGGGTTATAGCTGAAAGGAATGAGTCTGAAAAAAAGAATTAAACCGAGAAAAAGATTTAAAAAAAGAAACGAGCCTGGTTTGTCACTAAATAGAAACCATCACATGACCAACGTCTTTTGGCAGCATGACTTGGGGTGATCAACTAAAAAATTTGGGAAAAGGATGATCAATTAATAATTTACTTCTATCGAGTTTCGTTGGATGGTAATCAATAAAAAGTTTAAAAAAAACAAAAGCCAGCTTGAACACTACTGGATACGAACAAAGGGGCTGATTTAGCATAAATTTACTTTTTAAATTGAACCGTCCTCTCTGCTAAAAACTTACTTACAGGGAATTTTCAAAAAAGAAATATATTGGTTTTTTTTCCACAGTTAATATTTTTAGCCCTCTAACTCTGTTGGTACAGCCTGTATGCGTAATACATACACACACAAACCTATGAAGAAACCTATGTTGAGCATTTTGGTTTGCTGTTTCTAAAAGAGTATTAGAACAGAAATAATAATTGAGTTCCCGAAAAGAATGACGGGGGAATTTTCGTTGGAAGAAGGTCCTGAAGGAATGAAAAGAGAATGAAATTTGTGAAGAAGCATAAAATAGAAATAAGGAATTAAATTATCTGAGGCCTTGGAAGGAATATCTATATCTATATCTATATCTATATCTATATCGATATATATATATATATATATATATATATATATATATATATATATATATATATATATGTATATATATATATATATATATATCTCGATATATATATCAAAGACATCATATTGAATAGAAAAAATTGCCGAAAGATGACGGAGAAAAATAAATGGAATATGACAAAGGTTATAGAGATAGAAGGAAGAAAAAGGCATGAGCTTGTATTTATTGAAGGAACCACAAGTATGATTGCAGAAGCATGATTGCAATATAATATTGAATCGAAAAAAATTTCGAAAGATGTCGGGGAGAAAAAATGGAAAATGATAAAGGTTAGAGAAAGCAGGAGGAGAAAAAAAAACCCAAAGCTTATATTATCCGATGGAATGGCAAGTTTAACAGCGCTGCTTTGTGCCCCTCACCCCCCAAAAATTCCTAATGAAAGCTCAAAAATACCAGCGAAAATATTTTACGACTGTCAAAAGGGAAGTAAGCTAACATTTCGAAACGGTGCGAATGGCGGATAATAAGGGTCAGGTTTAGCATTAGAGTTACATTGTAAATGAACCCTACCTTGAAAGCTTTGGAAATTAACATTCTAAACACGATACACGACATTGAGACTCACCAATTAGCTTCGGAATGCCGTTGATTTCACGGGAAAACTACGAGAATAAGTGGTGCCTAAAAGTATATGAGTAGAATTGGATAGCTAGATAGATAGACAGACAGATAGACGGACAGACAGATAGATAGATAGATAGATAGATATTAACAGACAATGATCAGATATGAGCTGACTGAGATATAAAGATAGACCGAGACAAGATTTGAGCAGAGGTAGACAGATAGATACGAACAGACTGAGATAAATCGATCGATCGATGGATAGATAGATAGATAGACAGATAGATAGATAGATAGATAGATATGAACAGACTGAAATAGATAGATAGATATGAATGGTGAGATAGATGGATAGAGAGAGAGAGGGAGTTATATGAGCAGAGATAGATAGATAGATTGACAGATAGATAGATTGATAGATAGATAGATATGAATGGTGAGATAGATGAATAGAGAGAGAGGGAGATATATATGAGCAAAGATAGATAGATAGATAGATGGATGGATGGATGAATAGATACATTGATATGGAGAGCTGGGGATAGATAGAAAGACAGATTGATAAAGTAATAAAAATAAAAGATGCAAAAAAGACAGAAAGAAAGGGGGGAGAGTCAGAGAAAAGCAAAAAAAGATGATGAAGATTGTGTGAGAGAGGAAAGAAGAAAACGCAATGAATGATCAAGGCTTTTCCCCTTGGAGAACACAGACAGACGGACAGACAGACAGACAGACAGACAGACAGACAGACAGACAGACGGACAGACAAAGAGATGAATCAAGAGAGTTAAAGAGGAAAATGAACCCACAGACAAAACGATGAATTGAGAAGAAGAAAAAAAGAAATATATATATTGCAAGAAGAAGAAGAAGAAGAAGGAGAAGAAGAAGAAGGGCAGAAAGAAGAAAAAGAATAACGAGGAGAAAAAAGCAAGAAGAAGAAAAGAAGAAAGAAGGGACAAAGAAGAAGAGGAAGAAGAAGATCTAGGAGAAAAAGAGAAAGAAAAAGAAGAAAAGGACGATGAAAGAGAAAAAAGAGCGCAGGGAAAGAGAGAGAAATTGAAGAAGAAAGAACTAACAGGAGAAGAAGAAGAAGAAGAAGAGCAAGAAAAAGAAGGAGAAGAAGAAGAAGAAGAAGAAGAAGAAGAAAAAGAAGAAAAAGAAGAGCAACAACAACAACAAGAAAAGGACAAAGAAGAAGAAGAATGGCAAGGAGAAAAACAACAGCAATAAAAGAAACGGACTGGAAATTTTAACATTGTAAAGAAGAAAAAAAAAAAAGAAAGAAAGAAAGAAAGAAAGAAAGAAAAAAGAAAGAGAGAAAGAGAGACGCTGGTAAACAAAGAAAGAAAATGGAAAGAGGTGATAGAAAATACGGTGAAGAGAAGGAAAATACGGTGAACAAAGAAACAAAGTAAAGAGAAGGAATTCAAAATCGAGACAAAGAGAAGGGAAAGAAGGAAAAAAACATGTATGAACATATATGAAAGAGAAAAGAAGGAAGTAAAAAAAAAAGAAAGAAAAGAAAGACAGGGCTAAGACAAGAAAGAGAATGAAAAGAATGAATTTGAAATCGAGACAAAGAGAAAGAAAGAAAAGAAAGAAATGTGTTGAATAGAAATAGGGAAACAGAGAAACAGATTGTTGGAGAAAAATGATTGCCGAACAGTCGTCATAGGTGACGCGACCCAGGGGGGAGGCCCCCGCGGAAAGGTCAAATCACGTGACCTGGCTTGGTGACGTCATCGATCCAATCGTATTGGGTGCGTAAAGTGGCTGCCGGGACAAAATCCAAAAGAAATACTTAATTACATGCAGCCAAATAAAAAGAAAGAAGGGGGGAAAAAAAAAGTGCGTGAGATCAGGACGGCCTGACCCTGGTTCGGCTTTTCTCGGCTTTGTTCGGCTGGGGAACAGTTTCGACCGGGCTGGGTTTTCCACCCTTACCTGACTGACTCGAGAAGGACGCTTTAAATATGCGCAAGCGTGTCCCAGAAGAATATCTGGATGAAGGGACTAATGGTAGGCTAGGGGTTGTTGTAGCGGAAGAAGGATTTTGGTCTCAACGGCATCATAGCTATTTTGGCTATTTTATGGCCAAATTCGACCAATTAGGTCCATTTGAAAGACACTACGGCATGAACTTTTTGCTGTAGCCACATTTAACTTTCTGGCAATTTTAGCCATTTTGGCTATTTTTTCAAGCATTCTCTAGAGAAAATTGGAGTGAAAATCTGCAAGTAATTTCCGTGCTTTTCATCTAGAAGGGCTTCCATTTCATCAAGACCCTTGTCAGTTTTTAAAAAAAAGTCAATTAATAAAGGTTATGCAGGTGGTTCTATTTACCATGTAATTCTAATGCTAAAGTGGATACTTACTTTCAGCCATTCGTAACGTTGTTGCAGTATTACTTTTTTAATGTTTTTTTTGGGTGTACTGCAGTATTGCAAAATGTTAAGGACAATTTTTTTTTTTTTGCCATTTTGGCAATATTTTGGCCGTAAACGTCTCCAATATCTGGCAACTCTGGGCTGGGGTTTGTGGCGGAGGGAGAAGGATATAGTTCGGTGTGAGCCTTAGTGGCTAAGAAAAGGGGAAGATACGACCAAGGTGATAAGAGTGGTCGTGAGGGTGAGAATAGAAAATGGGTGTGTCTTGGGAGATGAGCGCGGATGGCTTATGGGGGATAGAAGGAGTCATGTTGGTGTTGCTATAGGAAGGTGGGAAGGGAAATCACAAAGAAGAAGAAGAAGAAGAAGAAGAAAGGAAAGTAAGGAAGGAGAAAAAAAGAAGAAAAAAAACACTTAGGGATGAGAAGGATTCAGATTCTTTGAGAATTAGGAAAGCCAAAGTGGACGTTACAAAAGAGATTTCATATATGAATATATATATATATATATATATATATATATATATATATATATATATATATATATATATATTAATGACATAATTATCCGCGTTAAAAGAAACAATAGCAGATATAAACCGTGAATAAACAAAGTAAGAATTTGGCGTTGAAACGGTCTAGCTCAATGGTAGCGGTAAAAGGTTATGGCGACGGTTTAACTCAATGGAAAGAACACCACTACGCTGAAGCAGTTTCCCTATCAGTCGCATGTTCGATTCCTGCAGCAGCTCCCTATTGTTTATGGATGGATATATATATATATTTATATATATATACACACACACACTATCAGAAATTCCAGGTGGTGTCTGTTGTTTTAGATGACCAAATTAAATACTATTGTGCTGGTTCGCTGTCATCATCAGACTTTTAGCGCCTGTCGTTGGACATAATCCTTCACCAAGATTCGCCAGATCTCCCTACCATGGGCGTCACATATTTTCTGAACTTGCCTAGTTCGTCATGCAGTCTTATATTTTGCGGGGCACAGTTTCTCATATGATCATGAGGAATCCACGCCATGAGTCGTGATGTCCAGCGGTTGTTTGACATTCTTGCGATATTGGCAAGTTATTGCCATTTGAGGTTCCTTAGGGATTATACGATATCTCTAACTCTTGTTTTTCTCTCTTTCTAATATGCAGGGCTGTCTTGTGATCTCCGTATTTGGTCTTTGTTGGGTTATGTCAATTGCTCTAGGAAGATACGGACAGTCTACACTTAGTACTGGAATGAAAATCAGAGAATTATCGTTGTATTCAACCAACGCGTAAAATGGTTCAATTTAAACCTGCTTGCAAAAATCATAGAAGACGTAAATAGGAAAGATCTGATCGGTCGCTCGATAGAAACCGTCAACGTGACCAACGTCTTTTGGCAGCATGTCAAGTTGGGGGTGATGAGTTGAAATTTTAGGAAAAAGGATGATCGATGAATAAGTCACTTTTCTCACCTTTTGTTGGTCGGTGATCAGTAAATGAAATGAAAACCGAAAACAAAAACAAAGTGTTAATGTTACCGGGCAAAAATCGAATAATTCAATAGATTATCCCTCAAGCATGGAGCTTGTGAACATATATATATATATATATATATACATATATATATATATATATATATATATTTATATATCCGTACCTCTCATAAACGAATCACCGTAGCCTGCATGTGTATCGGAACTAATCATCCAAAGAATTATCTAAAATTATATCTATCATCTAGCAAGTTGTAGCACAAAAAATGTGACCAGAAACGCCCGGACATCCCCACCAGTATATATATATATATATATATATATATATATATATATATATATATATATATATATATATATATATAGAGAGAGAGAGAGAGAGAGAGAGAGAGAGAGAGAGAGAGAGAGGGGGGGGTTGTGGAAGAAAGGCACATGAATAAAGACAGTCACAAAGAGAGAAGAATCTGTAGCCTATTTGGTTGGCTGGCTGGCTGGCTGGTCGGGTCATTTGTGGAACAACGGTTATTCGATAATCACTTTTATAAACCATTCTAACCTTTGGCACACACAGCTACACACGCAAACCAACCGAGAGTTGAGACTCTGTAGCCCCCTTTGCTGGTTGGTTGAGCCAATTGTGCGATTGTGATTCGATATATGCATTAGTGTGTGTGTGTGTGTGTGTGTGTGTGTGTGTGTGTGTGTGTGTGAGTGTGTGTGTGTGTGTGTGTGTGTGTGTGTGTGGTGTCTATGCGTGCGTGCATGTGTGATTCTAAATTTATTCTGACTGCACACGGTGTTTTAATAAACACCAGACCAACAATATTTCATCTTTCATAAAAAAAAAAACTATTTCCATTCCCGACAATGACCGTCTGTCTGCCTTTTTATCAACTTTCCTTTTCTTTTCTTTTCAAACCCCCACGTTCCCTGCGCCCCCTTTCCACTCGTAAATATCAACCCAAAAGGCGGGGCAACGGGGGCAGGGGCTGAGAGAGGGGGGTCCTGCCACATGATATCACTTGCATTTAAATCTATTGTACTCTCGTCTGTTTCTTGGAAAAACGGACACTCGTTGTGTCATAGCGACCGGGAAACGGAGCATAATGTCACCTGGCCCCGGACGATAGACGAAGACCGAAATAGAAATAAATGAATAAATAATCAAACAGGTCTGGTTAGTCACTCGATAGAAACTGTCGCGTGACCTACGTGTATCGGCTGCACGGCTTTTTGGAAGGGGTGATCAATTAAAATATCGGGAAAAGGTTGTAATCTATTGAAATATCAGAAAAAAGGGTGATCAATGAATAAGTTACTTCTCTCGTATTCTCTTGGACAGTGATCTCAAAAATCGTCCAAATTTCCCCAAATACAAGCGTATGTAGGCTCTAACAAAGCGATCGATTTAGCATAAAATTACATTGTGAATTGAAGCCCACGCAAAAAGCTATTACGTTGGGAGATTTCTTTCAAAAATACAAAAAAAATTGTTTTACACATGATGAGTGAAACTTCAAAATTTCAGCTCGCTTGCTTCATTGAAGCGGCCTAAATGAGCAAAACATCCATGGAGAGATAGACAGCCAGATTAGCTTGAAGACTAAAGAAACTTATATTGACAGTTTTTGCGATTTTTAATTGATGGTTTCTACACATCAGTAATGGTGTGAACTTTAGATGCTCTAGCTCCCATTGTACGACCTGAATGCGCGGCATCCACATTCATAGATTGCCAGCCAGTCAGCTAAACTAGCTTAAAAACTGAAGAAAACTATGTTGACAGTTTTGGTTGAGGGTTTCCAATAAAGGGAAGAAGTCAGGTTATACGATTACAAAGGTTTTTAAATCACCTGCGACGGGAAGAAGCGGTCGAAAGGGGAGTGCCTAGTGGTAAAGGAAACGGGGTAGGAAGTTACCCCAATGTAGGGGTTGCGTCTGGCGCTCGGGTGGCGTATCGGGTAGTTTGTCGTGGTGTAAATAAAATTTAATTTTAGGGTACTTTAAAATGGCGGAACAATTACGCAAACTGGGAGTGCTGTCCTCGGTCAGGGGTTCTCAAACTGTTAGCTGTTGTACAATAGTGTGCTCAAAGCATTTATATTCTATACACATAAAATAAAAAAGCACTTAGAGAACGCAAACCTCTTCCAAATTCATTGCTTTGGGGAGGTAAATGTGCATGGATCCGTCCCAAATTTGATCATTTCTTCATTGCCAATTGTGCACTCTTCCACAAAATTTAATTGAAATTCAATGACAAAGATACCGTTTGGACAGACATGCAATTTGTGAAATATCAATTGGTGTGGACAGATAATTGCAGCGTAGGGGAGGTAATTTTGCATGGATCCGCCCTCAAATTTTATCAACTCTTCGTAGCCGATTGTGCACCCTTCCACAAAATTTAATTAAGATTCGCCGAGAACTTGAGGTGATATTGTTTGGACAGACATGCAATTTGTGCAATATCAAGTGGTATAGACAAATAATTACAGCGAAGGGGAGGTAGTTGTGCATGGATCCGCCCCAAGTCGGATCATTTCTTCGTAGCCTATAATGCAGCCTTCAATAAAATCTAATTAAGATTCGCCAAGAACTTGTGGAGACATCGTTTGGCGAGACATGCAATTTGCATGATATTATATGGTGTGGATAAATAATTACTGTGTAGGGGAGGTAATTGTCCATGGATCTATCTTAAAATAGAAGCACTTCTTCCTTAGTCGATTATACACCCTATCACAAAATCTCACGGAACTTTTGGAATGGATAACGCGTAGACAGGCATGAGCGTCAATATATGAACACAAAAACAGGGAAATATCTCTCAAGAATGAAACCCTGGATCCGCCCCAAAATTTAACCGCCTCTTCCTTACATTATTACCTTTCTCTCCATTATTTCATAGACATGCATTCGTTTTTTGTTTGTTTGTTGTTTCGTTTTTTTTGTTTTTTTTTCATAGATATCGTGTGGTCAAACGAACGAAGAGTTGGATCAACGAGAAGACAGGAGACGGGACTGAACTCTTATACCTCCCCGACTTCATTGACAAAGATAAACAAATCATCCCTCTATCTATCTATCAATATTTTTTGTCTGTATCCTCTAAAGAAAACCTGGAACGAGGTGAAGGGTTGCGTATATCAGTCTGCTGGTACAAGCGTTTCGTTCATTGACAATTGAAATGTTTTCTTTATTATTCATTTCATTCGTACAATCGTTGTACTGAACTAGTCATATATATTTCTTAGTATGCTGTCATACAATAAAGTTTGAGAACCGCAAATCCAGAAATACTGATGAAGATAACCGAAAGATAATCTTCAAAATTCTGTTGTTTAGAATTGTTTAATAGGCTTAGATTTGGCACAAGGCCATGGGAACTGACAATCCAGCGGGGATCTAGTTCACTTCAAATGATCTGTAAGACCAGCTTATTGACGATGAAGCGTTTATTTCTGCCATACGGGGTTTGTTTGGTCTTTTTGATAACCCCTTCACTTCTTTGGTCTTTTTGATAACCCCTTCACTTTTTTGGTCTTTTTGATAACCCCTTCACTTACTGTATACTACAGAGGTCATTTCTAAATTTCTGAAAAGGGAGACATCCCAGACAAGCAGATCCGTGAGAAATGAGAGGACCACAAAGGTAATACTGGTCCAGAAATACTGATGAAGATAACTGAGAGATAATCTTCAAACTTCTGTTGTTTAAAAATTATCTAATAGGCTTAGATTTGGCACAAGGCCACTGGGACTGAGAATCCAGCTGGGATCTAATTCACTTCAAATAATCTGTAAGACCAGCTTATTGACAATTACCTCACAATGAAGCGTTTATTTCTACCACACGAGATTTGTGTGATCTTTTTAATAACCCTCAGCTCCTTACTTACTACATAGTACAGTGGTTATTTCTAAATTTCTGAAAAGGGAGACATCTTAGACAAGCAGATTCATGGGGAAGGGGAGGTCCACGATGGTATTATTGGTGCTCTGTGAGCTTGCTTAATAAGTCAGACCTTTCAAAACCGGCAACTACAAACAATAAAAATACTTAGTTGTCGACCACGTAAAATAAAAATACATTAACAATTGCTTTCTGTAACCACTTTTAAATAAATAGTATCTTAAGTGATTCGTATAATTTAAAAAAAAAATCAAACCTTAACTGTAGGACAAAACTAACGTCTAGTTCGAAGGGGCGTTGGACAGGACTCGAAATCTGGACTGTCTGACGTAAAGCCGGTCGTCTGGTCACCCCTACTTCAAATACGCCAAGTAATTCTCGAACAAGCCGTTTGTCTAACAATTGTAGCTTTCTTGTCTGAATTTTGTTAGACGGGACGGGGTCGGATATGAGGTCCAGTCCAGCTGCGCATGCGCTCTGAGAAGTGATTTCTCTCTCTAGAACCTGCAACACCCGATGACAGCTGGAGGCACTTCGCCAAAACGTTATGAAAAAATGAATACAGAGACGAGGAAGAGTGTACGACCGTATCATACACAATGATTAATAATAGCTTCGTACGTACTACAGTTACCTGAGCTTATAGGATGTTGAGAGAGTAGAACGGGGTTGTTAGATTTGGCCCTAAGGGGAGACTTGTCCAGCGTAGTCATAGGAATTGCGTCGATATTGAAAAAACTGAGCTAGAGTGAGTATTGAACCCCTGCTTTCTAATTGAGAAAAAGGCGTGTTTTTTTAAACCCTGATAAGATCTTTATCTACCTACACTGAAAACGGACAATATCCAGTATGGTCACATTCCGACACTATGAGAGGGATTTGTGTTTGATTTTCAGTATCTGTTTATTGTGTGGGTGAGATTGTCTCTCTCTGGGGCCCCCGCCTTACAGAAAAGCGTGGACGTATCTAAAAATAAAAACAAATCATTGTAGAGCTGTATCTACTTGATCTCAAGACGGACAATGCTGTAAGGACACATTCCGAATCTAACATTCTATGATCGGCATTCGTGTTTGATGTTCGAAGTCTGTTCGTTGGGTGTGTGAAGGTGTGTGGGCTAATTTATCACGTCATCTGGGTGCGTCCTGTTCAAATCAGATACAGTATTTGAATAAGGTGGGCATCAGCTGAAGGTTGAGGGTTAACTTGCTTGTCAACAACAACAACAACAATATTGGCTACTGCATGGTCAAACTTAATTTCTATCCCAACTGAAGGTGATTACTGCAACTTTTGTATTGAATTTATAATGAATAAAAAGAGCACTCTTTAAGTGAGGTAACTCATCCATTGTAAGCTTATGCAATGCTCTTCCATAGAAATAGATCATTCTGGTGGATGGGGAATTTCTGCATAAATAAATATATCGCTTAAATTCAGCCTTACCGTCCAGTTCCGTAGTCCAAAGGTAGGATATCGGTCTCCAGGTCTGAAGCAAAGGTTTCAATCCTGCCTTGCAGTACTGGACGGGATAATGGAAAGTCTATAGCCACACTGACGAGATGTAATACATCGCAACAACAGTCTGTGGATGACACAATTATGTATATACATATATATATATATTGATATGCTTTTTCATTAGTATTATTGAAATAGGCCCGTGCATGTCTGTATGATGATTTTTCGTTAATATCTAAGACTTGTTAACTTAGCTCAGTCGGTAATTAGTAAGACTGCCTCCTAGCAATCAGTTGGCTGTGAATTCAAATCACGGTAGGGGAATGTGAATTTAACATATCAATTAACGACCCTCATTTTGGTGAGGATTGTTTTTGTTCTTATGTTAGAAAAATAAAACCAAATTCTAGTTTTGGATGCTCGACAATTTTAGACTGGTCTGCAGTGCAAAAAAGAAGAAAAAAATATTGGAGATATCTGGTGAAGAGAATAAGTTTCATGCAATAACCTTGAGGAAGTGTAGATAATGAATTCATTTTTCACTGGGAGTGCCATAAATATTTTCATACTCTAAAATTAGCTTAGTTCGACACAAAGCCACAAAAGTTAGGTAATCACCTCCAGTTGGGATATAAGTGAAGTTTGACCTTGCAGTAGCCAATATTGTTGTTGTTGTTGTTGTTGTTGGCCTGACAAGCATGTTAATCCTCAACCTTCAGCTGATACCCACCTGATTCAAATATTCTGATTTGAACAGGACGCACCCAGGTGACGTGATAAATAACATACGAACAAGAATAATCCTCACCTCAAGAATGGTTGGAAATCACAGATCTTCTCCAAACAGGATATACAACACCAACATGAAAGGTGTTGCTCCTCTATGGTTTTCATTAAAAAGAAATGATTTGAGTCTTTCTTCTCTGGAGCTCAGTCGGGTCTTTATTGAAAATTCGTTAGATAAACCATCTTAAAAAATAAAATCGAGTATTTTAGCCACTTACGAGTGATATACTTCTCTTATCCCCTAATTCAAGGGTCGGCAGGCTGGAACTGCCCGAGGTCTCATCGCTTCCAACCCCTTTCAAACAGAAATTATTTGATTTCCTTAATCCTCTTTGGGTAGCGAACAATGAAATTCAAAATCGAAAAACAGTATAAATTTCCATTTTTGTAGTGGCCTCAAACAAATCAATCTTTCATAGCTGAAAATTTGTTCAACTCTATGGATTCCCGCTGTTCTATTAATTAAACTAAAAATTGAATCATAATTTGATAATATTTTGTTCCCACAGAATTTAATATTTCTCGTTTAGCTGCAAACTCGAAAAAAATCGTGTTAAAAAGGCGTCAAAAACTCCAAAACGCGGTAAAACACTGTTAGTTTTTCTACAACCATTTGTAACAGTAAAATGGCTAAAAATGGCTATAGATTTGCTCAGAATTGGCTAAAATTACTGCAACATAGCGCTATAATGGATTAGAAATGTATAATCCTATAGTGATAAAACATCAAAATAATAGGGAAAAAAAAATCAAGATGTTTCCAGGGATTTGTTTGGTCAGTGTATCACTGTTTTATGAATGTTTGCGAACCTCTGACCTATATTCCGATCGTAGTTACCCCCGCACACAACCCCGGGCCGGTCTGCAACAATATTGTCAATATCAAACCGGTCTGCGATGCAAAAAAATGTGGGGGTTATCTACATAAGAAAATCTATTTCAGTCTCTAACCTTGTTAAACAATCGATAGTTAAACATTCTTCTCTGGGAGTGCCATTATTATTGACATTTATTAAACTAAGCTTAGTGCAGCACATAGCCACAAGGGGGGGGGGTGTCATTTAATCATCCTCCCACACAGATTAGAAGTGGTATAAGGCCAGTGTTTAACGAGAGAACTCACACACGTATACAGGTTATGATGAAAATAGCCTCACTAGCAGCAAGTGTCTGGACGTACCACTGAACCAATTCCTTCGGGGTAATGGTGTAGAGCTGTTTGGGAAACAGATCCTCAGGGATTTCATTTAGCCCGACAAAAGGCCAGAAACCGATACATAAGTATTCGACACACAGTTAGGACTGAGCTCGCTTCGGTAGTAATGATCTGCTTATTAACGATTGCTCTACATCGGAGTTTCTATTCGCTTCACTGTTATTTGCATATACTTGTTTGTTTTAATAAATTAAAATGAATTCACGAGTTATCTGCCCGTAGTTTTGGTTACCGATACTTACGCTGGCTCCATTATAATAAGTGAAACTAATTATTTGTCCGTAGTTTTGGAAACATATACTTAAGTTAGCTCAATTATAACAAAGAGTACACGAATCATCTTCTGTTAGTTTTAATAACATATACTTACACTAGCTCCATTATAATAGGAGAGACTAGTTATATACCAGTAGTTTTCTTTAGCTCCATCATAATTTGGGACACAAGTTATCTGTCTGTAGCTTTGGTTACCTATACTTACGCTTGCTCCATTATAATAAGAGAGACTAATCTATACGTGGTTTTGGATGCATATACATAAGGAAGACACGAGTTATCTGATTGTAGTTTTATTTACATATACTTACGTTAGCTCCATTATACTAAGGATTTAGGAAAACCAACGTGGCACAGTATTTAGGGTAAATTCATTTTTTGTTGGGGCGTACAAATAGTGTTTTGGGGTCACGAAATGAGCATTGTAGTTAGTAACCGGTTGAACAGGGACCGCCCTTATTTTCTATTTCAAAGAAAATATATTGTAGGGTTGCCAAATAAACAATTGTCTGGCTAGATCTGGCTGATTTATATCCAAATCCGGTCGACACGGATCTACAATTGTCAAAATTCTGGTTTGAAAAATCTTGGAAAATAATAAGTATAATGAAAGTAAATATTCAATTATTTTTATCAATTATTTGTTCTGTAATCTCAGTGTATGGTTATTTTATTTGATAAGTGGGCTTCAAATAAGTATATGTTTAGAAAATTAGCTATAAAGTTAGCTGGGAATGGAAGAATTTAGCCAATTGTAGCCATTTTAGTTATTAATAACAAACCCAACTTGGCACCCTTCACTAAGCCTACGCCCTGACACTTACTTGTTTTACACTGACGCATACACACACTGAAACTATTGACAATTATCTCATTTGGCTTCCATAATGGCAACCAGATGCGTAGCTTGAGATTAAGGGGCCTATGGGGGCTTGGCTCCCTGAGGGGCCTCGCCAATATTTAGAGATACTTGATGAAAACAGAAAATTTGCTATAAATAGAGACGTGCTATCACTTGATGGTTGAAAAACAACCCCACAAGCTGAATTATTACTCATACAATTCTTCTATGCCTCAATCTGCAAATATATCTTTGTTATTGTGTAACTACAGCAGCGTCTGTTCCAGAGACGAATGTTTAGAACAGGCAAACTTTATGGTGAGTTGAGAAACCTGTCATAATTGTCTCGTAAGATAACTTCCCATCCGACGTACGGAACTAAGGCTTCGAAGTATTTTGGTCTCTCCTCTTCTGCGCCTGTTCCAAAGATGCATGTTTAGAACAGGCCAACTTTATGGTGAGAGGAGAAACCTGTCATAATTGTCTTGTAATATAACTTCGTGTCCGACGTACGGAACTAAGGCTTCGAAGTATTTTGGTCTCTCCTCTTCTGTGCCTGTTCCAAAGATGCATGTTTAGAACAGGCCAACTTTATGGTGAGAGGAGAAACCTGTCATAATTGTCTTGTAAGATAACTTCCCGTCCGACGTACGGAACTAAGGCTTCGAAGTATTTTGGTCTCTCCTCTTCTGCGCCTGTTCCAAAGATGCATGTTTAGAACAGGCTAACTTTATGGTGAGTTCAGAAACCTGTCATAATTGTCTTGTAAGATAACTTCCTGTCCGACGTACGGAACTAAGGCTTCGAAGTATTTTGGTTACTTCTCTTCGGTGTTGCCAATTTAGATATTTTATATCTAAATATAGATAATTCTAAATGTTTTATTCATCTTAATTAGATTCCTCGAGATTTCTCGAGAAATGCTCGTTCCCAAAAACTGAAATTTAACTCTGCACTGCATTCTGAACCTAAGTTCATACGAACCGTAAGGGTCCGCAGAAATATTTTCTGGGTTCGTAAAAAAGGGTGTTCTGACGGTATTCGATAAAAGCTTGATCGAAATTTGTCAATATTAAGTAAATATATTGATATTACATAAAACACTTGTTAACAATATCGACCAATTTCTGTTCCCTGGAGCTTGTCTGATATAAAGGAATACAACTGTCGTGATAAAACATTGAGACCAAGTTACGTATGTAACATTTGCTCGTGAAAAACATCTAATTAGATAATTTTGTTTGTTTATTTCAACTTCCATTAATAATTTGTACCGTGTTATTTTAACTAATCAAACATTATGATTTAATCGCTCTAAACTAATAAAAAAAATACGGCGAGTTGATAATTTTCTATTTTCAAAGACGTTGCTTCCTTATCTCGAGTTCGTTTTTATTAAACAAACATTGTGATGAAAAGGTCATGCAATGAAGACCAGGAGTCAGAGATATCATAGAATACATCAGAAAACTCAAATGGCAATGGGCTGGTCATGTTGCAAAAATGGCAGTCAATTGCTAGACATAATGTCTCACGACAAGGATTCCCAGAGATCAAATGTGAAACTGTGGCCGACAAAAAATAACGATACGATCTGGACAAATTCATAAAATAATGGCACCGTGACGCCCGTGATAGAAAGTTCTGGTGAATTTTTGGGAAGGTCTATGACCAACGACAGGCGTTAAAAACCTGATGAGGATGATATCATATCAGATCTCACATATAAAAACTTGCTCTTGGGGTCTATGTATTTCATTTTTTTTTTTACTCTACAAAAGTAACATAAAGAAATTAAGTATCCAAATTTATTTTTTATTTTAAAAAAATTATATGAGTATTCGTTAACAAAGTATACGAATATCGAAATTTTTATCGAAATCGGCCGGTTAGTTAATTTTTGGTAGAATTTTAAAATCTGAGTGCATCAACACGCATCGTGATTTGTCATAAGTCCGTGGACCTGCCTATAGTAAACAAATTATAAAATTTAATGCTCATGTCAGCAACAATCAAGTTCAAGCAACTATCAAAAAGCTATCAACTGCTTAATGACCCACGAATACATAAAATTTGAATTATCTTAGTAACGGTCCGGAGCCCACTGAGAACACCTCAGTGATCAACACGTGGGCCGCGGCCTTGTTGTTGAGCATAGAGATAAATTAATAAAGTCTGTGGAGAGAGGTTTTGAAACATGTTAGGATTTGCAAATTCTAACGTTAAGCAAATAGTAATCCCATACTGGGTCGTACTAATGACTTCATCTCACCGATGATAGCTTTCTACTCGAATTGTTGAAATGAAAATAATGTTATTGTTTAATCTCTCGCCCTTGTTGCATCACGTATCAATTTATCTTTTTTGTCAGTTAACTTTGTTCTCTTTTCACAATTTCATACTTTACTGATCTCCGCTGCTCGGTAGGAGAGGGTGCCAGTTCCGTAAGCCGTGGTTCGATTCACTGTGAGTCACACCAACCTTAGAGACGATACTCAATGTCTCTTTGTTAAGCACTCACCACAAAGACTAAGATTGAGGAAGCTCTTTCTGGGGCTAAGGTGTTACGCCCAAATCACGTTGGATACGCTAGTCCATATAAGATCAACGAAATTGATCAACGTCAAGCCTGGTCAGATGGTCTAGACTGGGGAATACCAGATGTCGTAGGCAGAACACACTGTCTGTTGGCCTTGCAAGCCGGAAGTGAGTAACAATTACCCGAGTGAACTAAACAAACAATAGTCTGTGTGTATTTGTCCCAGCCACACCCTCGATGAGCGGAGAACTATGATACTTCTTTATTCCACCCAAAGACAACACGAAAGAAGGAGCTCGTTCAATAGATTCGTTTTTCTTTTATAGATCACGAATGAAGGACTGCACTGGTCAGCATAGAGGTAACGGCGCTCGGGATGGAATCGGCGACTCGCGTTCAAACTCCGGTGGGGGTTGTTTATGTTCACTTCGCATAAATGTCCCTGGGAGAAAGCATGGATCATCTTTTCTCCACCCCCGCCATCTATAGGTAAAAAATAGTTGATTTGGCTCTCTAGCCTTGAAAAGTCAACCAGTCTAGGAGAAGTACAATTCTGATTTCAAACTAGGGAATGGAGCCCCTCTGAGGCGGTTTGACGCTCAAATTGACGTCTTTCCTACAGCTCCCAGAAGTATAAATCTCTGCTTTTATCCAAGTCGAGAGGGGGTTTCTGACGACTGGACACCTCAGGATCTCCATATGCTTCCCCTAGGCATGCGCCCATCGAAGGGACAGTGTTGTTCTATTGTCTGTAGAGACAGAAGGTTAGATCGTGAACGTGATCAATACTCAAATTCATTTCTCTCAATATTGAACATACTAAGGCATCTCGTTCAAAAGCTGTTTGTTAGGGAAGTGCCGGACCTTATGGTGTTCGGAGTATCCTGCCATGATTGTCATGCAAAATAATTTTCTGTCTGTCCAACGAAACTATGACAAGGAAAAGGGGAAAATACGACCAAGGTGATAAGAGTGGTCGTGAGGGTGAGAATAGAAAGTGGGTGTGTCTTGGGAGATGAGCGCGGATGGCTTATGGGGGATAGAAGGAGTCATGTTGGTGTTGCTATAGGAAGGTGGGAAGGGAAATCACAAAGAAGAAGAAGAAGAAGAAGAAGAAGAAGAAGAAGAAGAAGAAGAAGAAGAAGAAGAAGAGATTGAATGAGTGAGAAAAGAGAGAAGAAAAAAGAGGAATAACGAAAAAAAAAGAAAAGAAAGGAAGGAATAAAAGAAAAAAACTTCTTCGGGATAAATGGGATTTAGATTTTAAGGAAATTCGGAAAGCTAAAGTAGATGTCACAAAAGAGATTTTTTAATTTAGTTTATCAAAGATATATATATATATATATATATATATATATATATAAAGCGTGGGAAAATATACTCTTATCTATTCCACCCTTCTTTTTAAGATTATTATGATTTTCTTATTCTCGAAGGTCGAGCTTGCCCTACCAAAAGCTTGCCAACCTAGAACTCTTCGCCAGGTTTTTACTTCTGATGGAAGAGACGAAAAGAAAGAATTGATAATTGACAATCCTTCGTTTAAAAATTTTGAATAATATCATAACCCAAATTTCATTCAAAATTCTTGCATGAAAGTCGCAAATTGGAATTTTCTTGAGTACAGGAGATCCAATCTTCTAGACAGAACCAACCGTCTTTATTTAAGATTAGGAAGTCAGGAAATTCTTTGACTTACTATCAATTGCTTTTAAAACTGAATGAGGGATCGTAAAATTGTCCATCGGAAATATCGTGTGGGAAGTCATGAACATATCATCATCATCATCATTAGTCTTTTAACGTCCGTCGTTGGATATAGACCTTCCCCAGGATTCGCCACACTTCTCTATCATGGGCGCTGCGGAGCCAGTACTTTCTGAATTTGTCTAGCTCGTCTCTCCATCTAATATTCTGCCGCCCTCGGTTGCGCATGTGATCACGGGGGATCCATGTCGTGAGTCGCGTTGTCCATCGGTTGTCCCCCATTCTTGCAACATGGTCAGCCCACCGCCATTTGAGATTTTTAATGGATTCTATGATGTCCCTGACTCTTGTCTTTTCTCAGATGTACTGTGTTGTCTAGTGGTCTCTCCATTCGAGGCCCAGCATTGTTCTTTCATGTGCACGTTGCATACTTCTCAATTTGTGGATTTGTCTCTTGGTTAGGTTCCATGTTTCAGCTCCATAAGTGACTATTGGGGTGATGCATTGGTTATGCACCCTTCTCTAGGATTAATGGGATCTTCTTATTTTTAAAGGTTGAGCTTGCTCTGCCAAAGGCTTGCCATCCTAGCGTGATTCTTCGCTTGATTCCTTCTCTGAAAAAATATCTCTCAATCGAGAAAATGTGACTGGATCTGCCTCAAAATTTATCAAATTCTTTCTTACCTCATTGACTATACTTCTATGAAATTTAATCACAATTCATTGAGAGCTTTCGGAGATATCGTGTGGATAGATAGACAGGCAGACTGACGTGACTGCATACATATACTTCCACTGTTTAATAAGAATTCGAACAGCGCTCTTCTGAACAGAGCTGAAAAAAATGGGGACGAAATAAATCTACAAATAGAGATATACTTGTTTATGGTCCTAGTACCTATTATTTGGTTAGTGAGGGGTCGGTCGTTGGAATGTTCGTCTCATCAAAAGGGGTCGCGAAAGAAAAATGTTTGAGAAGTCTCGACTTGCAATCAACACCGTGAAAATAAATTAATAAGAACAGAAGTTATACTTTACGCATTTAACGTTTCGTCTTTACTTAGTCATTTTAGGTCTTTGTTCAGCGTTTAATCTTACCGACTTGGAAGAGGATCATTTGGTTTTGTGGTTTGACCTTTGAGCGACAGTAAAGCTGACTCAACTTTGATTTTTCCGGCTGAAAATGCTAAAAAAAAAAATGGCTAAAATCAGCAAAATCTTTTCCGCTTTCGAATAACCTGACAGCTAAAAATGTTTTGTACTCTTTTAAAGTATAACATTTTCAGTGCTCTTGTTCCCTAAGGTCGGCCTTTGCGATTGATACATACTGAGTCAGCCAGAACAACTTGAAAACCAAAGAATCTTGGTTACAGTATTTGTAGGCGGTTCTCAATGCTACTATCCATTTTTATCTTCATTTTTCAGTCGCTTTTTTATCATAACATCTCAGTGATGGCCCGAGTAATAAAGTCAAGTATAATAAAAAAAATGGAAGATTAAGATTAAAGCAAATGCTAATATTCTAAAAAAAATAATTGTTTATTAGACACTACAATAAAATTTACACACCAAATTGTTTATTAAAAGCTACAATAGAATTTTCACTCCGAATTGTTTATTAAACACAACAATACAATTTACACACTAAATTGTTTATCTAACACAACAATACAACACACACACCAAATTGTTTATTAAACACTACAATACAGTTTACGCACCAAAGTGTTTATCAAACACAATACAATTTACTCACCAAATTGTTTATTAAACACAACAATACAATTTAAACACCAAAACGTTTATTAAACACTACAACAGAACTTACACACCAAATTGTTTATTAAACGCAACAATACAATTTAAACACCAAATCGTTTATTAAACACTACAACAAAACTTACACACCAAATTGTTTATTAAACGCTACAATTACACACCAAATTGTTTATTAAACGCAAAAATACAATTTACACACCGAAATAAGATTTTATTACAAATACTTCTGTAACGAAATTAAAAAAATGTTAAAAGAATAAATTTGTCCAAGCCAAAAAGTTCATGGCCGAGTACTTTTCAAAAAAGGCCATATCTGGTGAATTTAGCCATAAAGTGGCTAAATTGGCAACCGTGTACCAATCCTAATTCCAGGGCTCAGGTAACTGCGGTTAATGCAGGTATCGTAACTCTTGTAAGCGCTTTCTTAACCACAATAGATAATTGTACGTGTCGTCGCTTGCTTCAGCTACCCAGGTCTCGGGTGGATTGTTCACTGGTGCATTTAATGGGGTCTGGCTTTACTATCAACAAAGGAACTACGGCTAGATTTCACTTATTGTTTAGAAGTAGGACAAGAGATACCACCTGTAGATTCGCGCCAATACGGGTGTAGGGCTGGATGAATGGGTACCCGTGTGCTCTTGGGGGAAATACTTGTTCAAATGTACGTACGTCTGTCACTTGTTGGCTTGTGATTCTCACTAGACTTCACATTGTATTGGAATGCAAACAGGATTCAACGATGTTAAAAGATGGTAATCTCTACTTTGACGAACTTAAACTTATGGTGGCATTTACACCAGCGTAGAGATCCTCAAAATGTCATACCAAAAGCTTTAAAAGGTATGAATTTGATTTAAAAGTATAATTAAGCAACATACTAATTAAAAATTGAACAGTAATGGAATTAAACACATGACCTTGTCAGATTGCACACCATGAACACGTCAGTTCGTACGCCGTGTTCACTGTTTCCATCGAACCTTGACGAATAAATGGAGCCTTATTTGATAAGGTTAACCTGTTGACTTGATAAATGCGATGATTCTGAAGAACATCTTGAGTGCTTATACTTTTGAATAAAACCTTTTTTAAAACCGTGTGTATAACTTTGGGAGCCTTTGTAAGCGTCGTCATAAGTTTATTTACGTCAAAGTGAATATTACTAAAAAAAGATGTAAGAGAGTTAAAATGGCGATGGACTGACCAAGTTGGAAGAATGTCCACAACTGCTGGAAATCACTACTCACAACGTGGATCCTCAGAGATCATAAGCGAAATTGAGGCCAGCCAAAAAACATAAGATGACTTAATGATTTAGACTGGTTCAGAAGGTATTGGCACTCTTATTAGTGATCTTACGAAATTACACAGTAACACTCAACCCCCGGGAGAAGATCCCCAATCTTTAGTCCTTGTGCCGAGTGCTCGGCGGATAAGCATTGAGTTCCTGTTTTTTTTTCAATCACTGGTATGACTCGATCAACTATGAACGAGCACTTCACCACTTGGACGTGGTGATCAGTTGCCCGGATCTGTATCTAAAATTTACGTTTTGTACATCATGCCTCTAATAAACAATGTTGTTTATGGCTAAATACTGGTTGTGGGCCGTATATTACAACCTTGCATTGTATTTAGTTTCAAGTCTTGGTTATTGTAAATGAATGCTATAGATAGAGACTTTTCACGCCATCGAAATCATTTCCATCAATTGATAGTTAGGGAATTCGTTATCGTAAAGTTAGTTTGATAAGAGAAGAATACAATTACTGGATGATTTACTTAAGTACAAAACGCAGTTAAATGCGAATCGTGAGTGGATCCGCCAGTAATCAAAACTTGCGACAGGAGAATCAATGAGTTTTCGCAGGGAGCGTCACGTAGGTACGTAGGGAATTAAGATAAGCCAGTTATAGAATAGTAGCACACTACCCGTCAAAAATGTCGGGATTTCTATGTTATTTAAGGATAAATTGATATTCTTAAAAATTGTTTTCAGTCACAGAAGCCTCATCCCCTCTTTAATCTGCTTCAGATAAAGGAAGACAGTTATGCCTCTCAGATGAAATTTACACATAGACAGAAAACTTACACACAGACACAAAGCTGCTGATCATATTCTGTTATATAAGTCTTTATCTCTTTAATCAGCTCTAAAGGGAACAAGGAAACTTATGTCTCTCTACCGTGATGTAAAAAGACAAATGAATATACAAACAAACAAATTTTGTAACTATGGTCTTTATGTTTATACATGATAAACTGGGCTAGTACAGGGCCTATAGCATATGTTTTTAAAAGGGCTGCAATTCAAGAAAATGTACATTAATATTCAACATGCATTTTATACTTGCAAAGTAATTCAATTTTTCATCTGCTAAATAGCCAGATAATATGACGGATATTTCTGTCGTTTCAGTAATTGGATTAACTTCGTTTTGATCGTTGGGAAGTGGTTATGACTTTGGTTTCAAATACCTTAGCATTTATGAGTCATATGTATCACATAGATACAACACTCACATTAATTGCTGTTTTAAGATAACAACCTCGATTCGAGTTGATAACTGACAGGGCCGTAACAAAAGGGAAATGTTTTGGGGTCTAGAGGGTAACCAAATATTGGGTTGGGTGGGTAGAGGTAACCAAACAAAATACAGCTAAGGGTATCGAATATCCTAGCATTTCCGGATCCGAATTCTTCACATTTTAGCTGTCTGAGGTAATCTAGTTTATCATTTTCAGCAGTTTAATAATTGCATAAAAACATATATATATATATATAAATAATATATATATATATATATATATATATATATATATATATATATATATATATATATATATATATATATGTGTGTGTGTGTGTGTGTGTGTATAAAAATCTGATTTCACGTCAAATCTAGGAAATTCTGCAATTTTGGTGAAATTGAGACGGCTATGACTTAAATTTCAAATATCTCTGCATTTATGTGTCGTATACATATCATATAAATACCAAACTCCCATTAATTACTGTATCAAAATATCAATTCTAATTAAAAGTGATGATTGGTTAAAATCATCAATCTTAAGCAACCTGTTGATCATAAAAGCTGATAGCTGCATGGTACTGGTGTAATAGAGAAAATAGATTACAGAGAGCTTGCAAGCATTTGGTGCGGGGCTGTTGAAATTGCGGGATCCATAGCATTTAAGAAACCGTCAACATAGATCAACATAGGTTTCTTTAGTTTTTAGGTGAGTCTGGCTGGCTGCTATGTATGCATGTATGTTTCACGCATACAGAACAATGGAGCTAGGATCCCTAAATTTAACGCGAGCACTGGAGATTACGAAGGCTGTAGCATATGCCAGGGTGCCAAATTAGCCATTTTCCAACCAGATCTAGCCTATTAACCCACCATTCGACTGATAAGATCTGCTATGGTAGATAGTTGAAAATTTGACCCTTAGAAAAAAATAGCCGATTTAATTTCATTGTATAGACAACTTGAAACATTTTTATGTTTAGCCATGAAGTTTGCTCCAAAATTAAACAATTTTGACCGATTTTAGCCATTCTTGAAGGATAGTCAAAGCGAATTAAACTAGTATGGAATTTACTTTTTTATAATAATCATTGTTTTTTTTAACTTAAGGTCGATAAACCAAATTCAGTTCTTGGAGTCAAAAACTAACATCTCTTTATCAAATCCAATACTAATCTGATAAGTTTAATAAAAGTAAATATAAGACTTTCATTAATTATTTGTTCTGGATATAGTTATTTTATTTGATAATTGGTCTCCAAACGAGTATGAAACATATTTATCCATAAAGTTAGCCGAAACTCAGGGAATATTTAGCCGGTTTAGCCAACTTCTGGAACAGATTTTGCCTAAAATAATCGAAATTGTTTCGGCAACGCTGTCATATCTATACAGTCATTCTGCCACTCATGGTAAGATGAAAAATTAAATTGAATTGAAATGTTGAATTGCGATGACATTTGAAAGTATAAGTGACAATGGCTTTAGTGATATAAGATATGTCAGGCAGGTGTGAAATGCTCTTCTAGTTTGGGCGCCGAACTGCTTGTTAACAGGTGGGAAGTACTTATGGCATAGAGGACACACAGGTCCTCCTTTTGCCATTAGATGAGACAAAGAAAGCATTTACAATCGTGGGCACAGGGAGTCGTGATGTAATATTCAATGACTCACGTGTTGTAGGAGTTGGCCTATATACTTAAATAATTTCTGGTACAGACACGCACACACTTTCTCTCTCTCACACACACACACATGCACATACATACGCACACACGTACACATGCAAACATATCATCGCAAGTTTTCTACCCACATATGTGAAAATTAATGGGCATCGCTACTTACATATATACGTATATGTGTGTGTCTGTATATGCGTTGTGGAGACCATTTTTCAAATAACTCTTAGGTTTGGCAAATAGCACACAAAGGAAATTGATGTACGCGTAATAGGTTAGTTAACTAAAATGATGTAGCAATTAATTTTTATATTTATTATATAACAAAAATTGCTGTACTTAGAATTACGTAGCAATTGCTTTACTTATGACTATGGAGCAATTAATCGTTATACATCATTATGTAAAAATCAATTATTACATTTATAATCATGTAGCAATTGTTATACTTGAATCTATGAAGAAATTAATTGTTATACATCATTATGTAAAAATCAATTATTACATTTATAATCATGTAGCAATTGTTATACTTGAATCTATGAAGAAATTAATCGTTATACATCATTATGTAAAAATCAATTATTACATTTATAATCATGTAGCAATTGTTATACTTGAATCTATGAAGAAATTAATTGTTATACATCATTATGTAAAAATCAATTATTACATTTATAATCATGTAGCAATTGTTATACTTGAATCTATGAAGAAATTAATCGTTATACATCATTATGTAAAAATCAATTATTACATTTATAATCATGTAGCAATTGTTATACTTGAATCTATGAAGAAATTAATTGTTATACATCATTATGTAAAAATCAATTATTACATTTATAATCATGTAGCAATTGTTATACTTGAAACTATGAAGAAATTAATTGTTATACATCATTACGTAAAAATCAATCGTTACACTTATAATTATGAAGCAATTGTTATACTTATAACTATGTAGCGATTAATTATTATACATCATTATGTGAAAATCAATTATTACATTTATAATCATGTAGCAATTGTTATACTTGAAACTATGAAGAAATTAATTGTTATACATCATTATGTGAAAATCATTTGTTACACTTATCATTATGTAGCAATTGTTATACTTATAACTATGTAGCGATTAATTGTTATACATCATTATGTGGAAATCTATTGTTACACTTATAATTATGAAGCAATTGTTATACTTATAACTATATAGCAATTCATCGTTATACATCATTATGTAAAAATCATTTGTTACACTTATCATTATGAAGCAATTGTTATACTTATAACTATATAGCGATTAATTGTTATACATCATTATGTGAAAATCAATTTTTACACTTATAATTATGTAGCCATTGTTATACCTATAACGAAGTAGCAATTAATCTTTATACTTATCATTAAGTAACAATTAATTGTTTGATTCATAATTACGAAGCAATTGTTATACTTATAATTATAAGTATGAGAATCGAACGACCGTAGCCATCAAAAATGGTGGAGGCTTATATCCTCTGTGTGTGCTGATGCATTTGTTTGTTTGTTTACGTAATTTTGTGTGTTCTAGCGCTTCTGGTGATACCGTTTTGTCTACAGGCTTGATATTGACGCCAGTACTCATAGACCCTCTCTAAAAATGTTTTTATTTTCTATTTTTGGTGAAAACAATTTTTTGTCACTTGGATGTCTTAGTTCGGCGGGTTTATTAATAGCATTGCTATTTTTCTGAATCAGAATATTTCTAGATATCTATTTCCTCAATTTTAGATATTTTCCATGGGAAAATATCCATTAGATTCCCCAGAGTCTAGATCTTTCTAAACTGGAGAAAAAAACTCTTTTGAACTTTGGGGGTATTTATCAGTAACATCTAAATGTCCATAATCAAAAGGCTTCTAGGTGTGTTTTTTTAAACTCTATTTTAGCTAATTTTCAGTGTAAAACGTGAGTGATGTCATAAGAACAATTTATTCTGACTATATTTATTCTTTGATGGAATTTCTTTTATGATTTCGAATTTTGACGCCGCGGTTATTCAATTATTAACTGTGATGGCGAGTATTCCGACTGCTGGCTGCTTAGTGCAGATATTCATCGTATAAAAAAGCGATGTCGATTCAAAAAGAGTTTCTTATAAAGGTAATACATTAATGATTATTCTGTCGGATTATATATCCATTTTTTTCTAATAATACAATTGTCTGCGCTGAGAAACATAAAGAACAGATATTGATAGAAGATGAACAAGACGAGATGTGGGTATGAAGCAGCTATTCAGGCCTTAACAGCTGGCTGCTTAACTCAGACAGTAAGAGAGGCATCGCTTTTAAACGGCATCCTGGTTCGATTCCTGTAGCATCCCGGCTGGTATATTCACCGTGTAAATTTGGGATGTTTTTAGAGAAAAACTGACTCATTAATAAATTATTTGTAGACTAGAAAGCCTTACAGATTTAAACATTAAACATTAAAGAACTTTGTGAAAAGATTTTTGTGTCTCTTCAGTCACCTATTTCCCAATATCTGTCAATACAATTTATATAATTTTCTTCGGTATTTTTCGTGTTTCGTTTCACGTATATCTGGTTACTGTGGTGCCATGTATAAATTGTCTCTTGTAGGGATCATCAGTAGTTTACCATGTAACAATTTCGGGGATTTCAATATATACGATATCAATTTAACACACACACACACATATATATCTATGTATATATATGTGTGTGTGTGTGTGTGTGTGTGTGTGTGTGTGTGTGCGTGTGTGTGTATTGTAAACTTGTGCGTCATTGGCTGTGCTAGAATTATCTGGGAATGATTTCAAGCTTTCATTCGAATTAACATTCATTACGCGCATACTTTTCTCACAGGATAAAATTTGCACAACATAATGTTTTTATCTACTACAGTTACGGGGCTCGAGTGAGTCACAGTGATTGCTTGGACCCTGCAATACGCGAATCCAGATAAAAAGCATCAAAACAAACGCATCAGTCAAAACGACAACAAAGTGCCCTTGACAGGGTAGGGTCAGGTCGATCACCTGATGAATGTGCCCTTCCCCCAAAAGAGAAGTGCTGAAGGAGCTATGCTGTTTTTTTTTTGTTTTGTTTTTTAATTACTCGTAGATTTCAGCGATTTAGATGTCCATCTTCGTTTCTTTTTTTAAAAATTTTCTAAATTTGGAAGCCACTTCCAAATTACTAAAGAAAATAAAATCGAAAGAACATCTGAATGGACATTATTGGGCTCCCTAATAAATTAACAAATAGAAAACGATCTAAATTCGAAAAAAAAAAAGATTGACTCGCAAATTCAGAAAATTGAATAAAACAGATCTGGTTCGTCACTCAATAGAAACTGTCACGTCCTGACCTGTCTCCTTCGAAAGCATGACGTGCTGAGGGCAATCAATTAAAAAAAAATTGAAGAAAGCGTGGTCGATGAATATGATGCTTCTCTCGCCTTTTGTTGGACTGTTGTCACAAAAAAGAACGAATTTTCAACAACAACAACAACCAAAAAGGATGCTTGCTGCTGGACAAGAACCAAGGTGCCAATTTTGCATAAACGTGCATTGTAAATTGAATACCTTCCCCCGCTGAAAACTCTTTGGAGGATTTTGAATATTTTCTGGATATAATAAGGCGTGAATATTCGAATTTTCTGCGTTTTGGCTCCATTTGGCACAACCTATACGCGTGATATGTTCATAGCCAGACAGACTCATAAAAAAAAAACGCTTTTTGAGTCAACAATTGAGTGAAAGCGTTGAAAGAAGGGATTTTTTTGACTTTTGTTCCTATGTGAGTCGACCTTATTTGCGTGATTCGGCCACCACGTGTGGCGGTATCTGGTCGAACCATCACTATTGTCGGTCACGGTGGGTGTGGCCCTGGCGGGAGTGGGGGAAGGGGAAGGAGAAGAGTCATGAAGGGTGGGATGGGTTTGGGGGAATCGGACGGACACCGAATTGAAATAAAAATGAAGATGGCGTGTTCTGTCCCTCCGTTCTCGTCGACAGCTGCGTGGACTAGCAAGATACCAGGTGGAGACGGGACCAGGGGGTGGTGGGGATGGGGGTGGTGAGCGTAGGGCACTAATCGACGCAGGGTGCGCGTACAAGGAAAATAGGACCCATGCACGCAATATTGGGAGCGAACGCAGACCCATGGTATAGACACGCACTCACACGTACGCACACTCTCTCTTTTCTTTGTTTTCTTTGTTTTCCTCACCCCTCTTTCACACACACATGCACAGATAGGCTCACACACATACAGAGACATAGATACACACACACACATATATATATATATATATATATATATATACATACATATATATATATATAGAGAGAGAGAGATAGACAGAGACAGAGACAGAGAGAGAGAGAGAGAGAGAAGAAGGAGACAGATTTGCCTATAACTCCTCTGATAATGACGAAAGAAATTGATAAGAATATATGAAAATGAAATAAAATCATTTTTTTTACTCTTTTCTCTCAGAGTCTCTTCTATATGTCAACGGACACCATTATATCATCGAGAGATGAATATATGATCCGTCAGAAATAATTACATTAATGATCTCCCGTTATTGTTTCTGCTGTCTAGGCCAAGTGATAAATTCACTGTGTGATAAGGGGAGATCATTTCTAATAGAGTTTCACAGTAATTTAACAAACTCTTTTGTAATCATTTCTGTCGCATCATGTATCCATTTCTGGATAATATCATTGTCTGCATTGAGAAACAAATAAAGCAGACATGGACAGTGAATAAACAAAATGTGAATTCGGCCTTGCTTGGACCTTTGCATTGTTGGCAGCTGCTTGGCTCACTGATAAAAGCAATGCAGCGTTGAAACATATATATATATATATATATATATATATATACAATACATATAAGGTATGCAATATAATCTGATATCCGATGTGTGATGGGTTTATTTCATACAGTGCTCGATACATTCAGCATTATACCTTATGTTGATTTTGTGCAAGGCTTATAATATGATGAAGTAAGGATTTGCTACACGCTACAAGTTCATGTTTCTGCCCTCTTTGGGCTTCTTCATTCGCCTTTAAGAAGCCCAAACATAGCAGAAGCATAAACGTGTTAGTGAGACGAATCTTTTATTCCATTATATATATATATATATATATATATATATATATATATATATATATATATATAAGCATATACACATATATGGGCAGATGTGCCTAGAATTCAAATATATACAGTTTACCTTGATTAGTGCTAATAATTAGTTCCTGAATTTTCCGTACTTCAAGTATCAGCATATGTAAAGATGTGTGTATGTGTATGTGTGCGTATAAGTGAGAGCGTATGTGAATGTTCGAGTCCATAATCATGGTGGTACTTATCAACGTAATTTATGAGGGTTAATACGCACATCAACACATACATACACACACATACAGTCTGACATAGACATAACTTTATTAGCACACACTGGTTTGTATGTATATAAGTGTATGTGTGTGTGTATTTGCGTGTGCGTATTTGTATGCGTGTGTATGCATAATCAACATGAGGCGTATTATTTATAACGTGCTGACCATTTCACCGGTTACACACGTACATACACACACATACATACAGACTGATGGAACTAACTGTTTGTCCAACTTTATGGTGTTACATATACGCGAGCACACACGTGCATACACCTGCGTAGTAACGCATACACATACGCACATCCCCGTGAAACCAGTTGCGTGTCCACCTTTTTAATGAAACACACACTCACAAATAAACATACACACACACCTACGAAACTAGTTGCCTTTCCGCCATTTTAGCGTAACATGTGCGTGTATCTAATTGGATGTTATTTTTCAACCTACGGTTGTCTCTTCATGTGGGTTCTTCTTTAATTAGAACGGTTCAGGCTGGAAAATGATGACCCCTGAATGCCCCCGGCCCTAGCTCCCTCTCCCCACTCTCGTGGAAGGCTGCCTGATACGGAACTAGAGCATGGTACGCCCGCTGCGTTTGAATAATGGACCGCTGATTTCGCAAAGAAAATTCACAGATTTTTATACATTGCCCAGGAAGGGTTTTTTTCTTTTCACAAAAGATTTTGAAGGGAGATAATTTTAAGATCTAAAACAAGAAATGAAGAAAAAAACTAAAAAACAACATGAATTAGAAAAAGAGATATTCAAGTTTTATATAGTTAAGAGATTAATAAACAACTTTGAAGTTATGGTTAAGAGCGGCGGTGCGTTAAAGCGGTTACCTGCCAACTGCAGGTTCGATTCCTGCAACAACTAATTCTCTTTATATATATATATATATATATATATATATATATATATATATATATATATTTAATAAATGGATATATAATCCGGCAGAATATTTATGGATGCGTTATATTTGAAATTCTATTAGGAATGACATCCCGTTATTTTACGGGTATAAGGCTTTACATCTAAATAATATAACACACATATATATATTTATATATACAAAGGAATGGATTTATATGATTCGGCTGAATGATTATAAATTACATTATACTATATATAGAAACTTATTTGAAGTAATCTCCCATACATTACACGGTTAATGCATCACTTAGCCTAGACAACGTAAACAGAATAAACAATTGAAGAAAATGGGGCTGCTGCAGGGATCGAACCAGTCACCGATATGATCCAACCGAATAATTATACATCCATTTCTCAATACGTAACTGTCACGTTGAAAGAAGCGAATAGACCGAGAATAAACAAGATTCGAATTTGATGTGGAAACAGTTATTAGGGCCTTTGCTATACCAGCTGTTTAGCTCAATGGTAAGAGCATTGCTCCACTCCATTCCTGTAAAAGCCCCATTTTCTCCTATTGTCTATTCGATTTAAGTTGTCCAAGGTGAGTGATACGTTAACCGAGTAAAGATGGGAGATCTTTCAAGATCAGTTTCTATGTATTATGACGCAATTTATAATTATATATATATATATATATATATATATATATGAGAACTGAATATATGATCCGACGGAATGATTATAACTTGCGTTATATTACATTGAAACTGATTTTGAAATGATTGCCTGTTATTATTTCATACGGTGAATGTATCATTTGGCCTTGACAACGTAAATAGAATAAACAATTAAAGATATAGCGTAATAATAGATGATCATTTCAAATGAGAGTTTCTGTGTAATATAAAGCATTTCGTGGTCATTTTGTCGGATAATATATCCATTTCTTATTAACACACACACACACACACACATATCTATCTATCTATCTATCCTTCTATCTATCTATCTATCTATACTTCTGAGGGATGGTTAAAAATAATTATTATCAACAAGTATTCCCTTCCTCAATGTCTAGCCTACCCCCAGTCCATCCCGGTTACTCAGCGGCAGCTTTCTAACAAAAGAATGGAGTCAAGCGGAGGGGGGAAGCGTTTGAAAAGAAGAGCTAGGTAGGTATAAATATACGTATGTTTATCTTCCTGCCTTCGGGGCGAACAGCCTTACAAAGGCCAACACTGAACACATCATACGGCCCACTGGACGTTAACAATCGGAGAGGAATTAAACCGGAGACACACGCGTGTCTTGTAATTGAGATCTTTTGGTCGACCATGGTCAAAAAACAAACATAGTACAAAATAGAGGTCTTAATGGCCGTAGATAAGTATTTGTGGAAGTTTGCTAGATAAAAGTAGGTCCAGGGCAATACCTTGAATAGTGCAATTTAGTTAGTCCAGAATTTGATGTAGAGCTGGTTATGCTTTGTTGTACAAATTATTATTGTTGAGTATGAGCTGAAAAAAGCGAAACTATAAATCATCAGACCTTGAAAAATGCGGTTTACAATGGATTAACTGCATCAATCAAGGCAAACCTATGAAGTTATGTATCTTTGTGGCGGGGGAGGTACAGTTAAGGGTACTGGGATTTGGCGGACTGCAAGGAGATAGTAAGGGGGAGCTGTCTGTCTGTCTGTGATAGAGCAAAGGTAGATATTGAAATCATTGCTTCAGGGGTGTCGGTGTTTGATCAACACTACTGGGGAGCCATGATATAACTGTTTTGTTCTGAAATCCCCGAAACGGTTACAAGGTGAAGAACCGATGATCCCAACAAGAATATATATATATACATACATACATACATACATATATATATATATATATATATATATATATATATATATATATGTATACATATATATATATATATATATATATACATATGTATATTTATATCTTGATAATAATAATAATAATAATAATAATAATAATAATAATGCAATATATATATATGTGGGAGGGAGGAAGGATAGGAATAGAAAGAACGAAAAACAAAGAAGGTAGAGAGAGAGAAAGAGAGAGGGAGAGAGAGAGAGAGAGGGGGAGAGAGAGAGAGAGAGAGAGAGAGAGAGAGAGAGAGAGAGAGAGAGAGAGAGAGAGAGAGAGAGAGATGAAGAACCGGTCTGGTTGGTTAATAGAAACGGAAATATGGCCAACGTTTTTTGGCGGCATGCTGTGCTGTGGGCAGATAACGTAATAATGAATGAGTTACTTCTCCCGCCTTTTGTAGGGCAGTAGTCACTAAAAATAAGAATCTTTAAAACAAAAAAAACAAAAAAATATAGATATATTTATAAAAAAACTTACATTGCAAACTGAACCCCACCATCAGTAAAAAAATCCTATATAGAAAGGGAATTTAAGAAAAACAAAATTTTTTTTTGTTGACATAATACGGAGTAAATCTTGAAAATTTTCATCCCTCCTTCTTTATGAATGCACCTCGTTGCCAGCCAGGCGGATCAACTTGAAAACTATAAAAAAAAATACTGTTGACAGTTTTGGTGAAAGTTTTAAATGATGGTTTGTAATATCCCTTCATGGTTGTGGGCAAGTATTTGTAGAGGCTTGCCAGATAGGTATATCTACAGGTGTGCACCTATAATGCAGGCATTGAGGTCCAAATAAGCCAACTGCCTTTATTACCAAGCTGCGATGACCAATCGCCAATAGAGTATTTCTTTTTTTCTCTCTGCTAGATCTGGAGTAAGAATAATATTTTGGGATCCACGATTCACCCACGTTATGTCGTGAACTTCGCTATAACGAACTGCGCTATAACGAACTTCGCTATAAAGAACTGCGCTATAACGAACTTCGCTATAAAGAACTGTGCTATAACGAACTTCGCTATAACGAACTTCGCTATAAAGAACTGCGCTATAACGAACTTCGCTATAAAGAACTGTGCTATAACGAACTTCGCTATAACGAACTTCGCTATAAAGAACTGCGCTATAAAGAACTTTGCTATAAAGAACTGTGCTATGACGGTGGAAGTCCTGTACGTATCTTGTGGAGTGTTACAGTGAGGGCAGTTCGGATTTGGTTGGCTCAAAGGAGGAAAAAATGACGACATTGGGGAGAAGTAAGAAAGAAAAGTGGCTGAGGGAGAGAGAGAGAGAGGAGAGAGAGAGAGAGGGGAGAGAGATAAGGGAGAGGGAGGAAGGAGAGAAATTGGAAGAAAGAATAACAAGGTCAGTTGGGAAATAAAATTTTGCGATTTTAAGAGAGAGAGGGGGGAATAGGAAGAAAAAAAAATTCGTATCTTGGAACATTTCAGTTTTGGATGTTTCGGATAATGGGTACTCAACCTATATCAAAACATGCCAACTCAGTTTTATCAGCCATGAGTGACGAGCTGCACTCAATTAATCTTGAAACACTTTCAAGTTCATGTTTTCAGTCACTTGTCTTTTCAACCAATGTCTTAATGAGGCCCGGTGCGCTGTATGCCAAGTTATATCTTGATAGTCTCATATTTATGAATAAATCTCACAAAACAGTGATTTAATACCGAGCATATATACAATTTTTTTTCTGTTTATTTATTTGTTGGTTTGTTTGCACTCAAATGGGATGATCTGATTGGTTGATTTATTTTCCTATTATGACATTATAAAAATGACGTCATAGAAACTCTTAAGAGTTCTTGTCTAGTCATCACACATTCAAACAGCTTTAGATGAGTTAAGACTTTAAAATAGATTAGAATTAAGATACTTGAATTATTAAAAATAAATTACTCAATAGAATAGCTTTGAGCTCCTCGGCGCCCATCCCTATGTAAATAACTCGGTCATTTCTGGCGGATATAGACTAGTTATTTTGTAACGCACTTACACAATATCTCCTTTGTTTTCAAAATTTTTGCCCAGCCGGCAGCTCCGTGAGCAAGGTTGAAGGTGGAAAAAATCTGAGAACAAAGGAACGAAGCGTATATGTGTTATAAAATTATGGGTTTGCGAAATTTATTCATAAATATGAAACTACCAAAACACAGTTTCAAGTTCACATCTGCAGAAGCTTTTAGCGCGCACATACTAATGCCGGAGGAAAATAATTGCACAACATGAGATTTTTGTGCACATTGATTATCAAGAATAACTGGGTACGTCGTCCCCAGCTCTCCTTTCCTTGTCGTAGTCACACACTGTCTTTCTTCAGTACCGGCTTTGGTGAGTGCGGGGCCTGTAGCAAAAGTTTAAAAAGGGGTCCTAAATTTTAAAAATTCACATAGATATTCAAATATACACATATTTTACATTTTTCTCTGCTATGCATCTAAGTAATACGACAGATAAATCTGACATTCCAGTTACAGTATTAGATTGTTAACGGTTTGATCTTAGTGCAGTGTCTTTGACTTCGGTTTCAAATACCTTCCTCTTTCTGTATCATGTGTATCATATACACCACACCTAGGATTGTCAATTTAGATATTTTTTTTTAAATTTACAAGTTCTCTGATGACAATATTTAAATGTAAAAAAAAAAAAAATGATTTTCACGTTTCAAAGTCAAGTGTCGCCAATTGAGATGTCTTTTATTTTAAAAAAATTTTCGAATTTGAGAGTGACTTCCAGAATCGAAAAATTGGAAAATCACATCCGAATTGGCAACCCAGCGACACACCCATCAATTGCTGCATCAAAATAACAATCTCAATTGAAGATAATAATTGTCAGGGCCGTAAAAAAACGGGAATAGTTTGGGGGAGACAAGGGGTAACCGAATGTTTAGAGGGGGCAAGGGGGAACCAAACCAAATGCAACTAGGGGTTTCGAATTTCCTGGAATTTCCGGGCCCACATTCCTTGAATTTTAGCGGTCTAGGATGATGAAGACATATATTATTTCCAGCAGTCGGATGTTTGCATAAAAGCATTTATTAATCTGATTTCCAGGCAAAATCTCGAAAATTCTGCAATTCTAGAGAAATTCAAGATAATTGCATAATTCATTGAAAAATGGTTTATTCTGATTTTCATATTTTGATTCAGTCTTATTTCATTTCGAATCACCATAGCCCCATAAATGACCGACCTACCTGTCAAGTGGACAACAGATTCTTCTCTCTTCGAGTGTCCGTGAGTCTATAAGTATCTCCGGATGCTCCTGATCACAAATTTCGGGCTACAGCCTTGAAAATTTGCATGAGTACACCATTAAGTATTATCTGAAAAAAAATTTAAAAAGTTCCTTTTGCAATCTCTATGGTCATTTTAGACCTTTTTTGTTTGGATAATTTTAGATAGAAATCTTTCTCTTTTTTTTTTTTTCGAAGATAATTTTAGATAAAAGATCTGTTTTTTAAATGTAATTTTTAGATGATTTGAGTTAGAGATCTATTTTTTAAAGATAACTTCAGATACTTTTGTTGATATTTAGTTCTGGTATTCGTGGATAACAGAAATAGAATATTGTATTATCTTATTCTTCAAACGGATCTCTTCAACAAGAGTAGACACAGGGACGAAGTTGTAATGTATAGACAACGTCTGTCATTTATGGAAACCATGTCATAATATCATAGTATCTATAAAACATGTATACACAGACAGACAGACACAGAGACAGACACAGAGACAGACAGACAGACAGACAGACAGACACACACACACACACATATATATATATATATATATATATATATAGAGAGAGAGAGAGAGAGAGAGATCAAGCAAGAGCTGAGCAGCCCTCAGAACTAGCGAGTTCCCTTATTGTTTTTTTAAATCCCTGAAACGGTTACATGGTTTGCCACTGTTGATCCCAAAAACAGAAAATGTGTGTGTGTGTGTGTGTGTGAGTGTGTGTCTGTCTGTCTGTCTGTCTGTCTCTGTGTCTGTCTGTCTGTGTAAAACATTAAAATAAAAAACGCATTGAAGAAAATTACATAGATTACATTAACAGATATTAGGAAATGAGTGACAGAATGACTAAAAACCTTTGAAATTTTCCAAAAAGAGTTGAGTGTTTAAAGCTGCAGGTAACTCATTCATTGTAGGCTTCTGCAATGCTCTTCCAAAGGAATAGAGCACTCTGGTGAACGAGGAATTTAAGAAGCTAAATGAATATACTGCTTAAAATTCAGCCTTATTGGCCGTCCAGTTCCGTAGCCCAGCGGTAGGAAACCAACCTCCGGGACTGAAGCGAAGGTTTCAATCCTGGTATTGTATTAGATAATGGATTGTCTATAGCCACACTGAAGAGTTGTAATACAACGAAACAACTGTCAATGGATGACACAATATATATATATATATATATATATATATATATATATATGTGTGTGGTACAAATCAGACTAGCAGTATAACATAATATATCAATGATATAAAGCCACTTCTGAAATACAATGGATTTATTTCATAGAGTGCTCGATACATACAACTTTTTACTCATGAAGTCAAGTTGTTTTAAGGTAGAGCTGGAAATAAATAGTAGAACCTACTATTGAGAGTGCATGTATGTTGTGGAAAAAGACTTGAGACTACACGGTATGCCTCGATTTTTCGATCTGCGAAAAGTTCAGGGGTCGCACCCTACCCCCGCTCGTTACGGCCCTTACTCACTAACCTTTAACACCCAGTCGTTCATAAAAGTTGACAGCCGTATATTACTATTGTACTACTGCAAGAGCAGAATTACTGAATAGGAATCGATCGCTTGCAAACATTTAGCGCGGGGTCCATGAAATTGAGGGGCTCGTAGCATATGATTTCATCATCATCATCGGTTTTTTAACGTCCGTCGTTGAACATAGACCTTCCCCAGGATTTGCCAGGTCTCTCTATCTTGGGCGTCACGGAGCCAATACTTTCTGAACGTTCGTTTGTCCAACTTGTATTCTGACATCCTTGGTTACGCATATTATTATTAGGGATCCATGTTGTGAGTCATGATGTCCATCGGTTTTCTGTGATTCTTGCAATATAACCAGCCCATGGCCATTTTGAGTTTTCGCGTATGATTTGCTTCATGGTTATTCCCTATTTACTCACGCTCCCCCAAGAGCAAGGTGTGACACATGGTCGTTTTTAATGAGGGGTGGAACACCCTCCGGTGGTGACTTTTTTTCCCCATTTTCCCTTCCTTTTTTGACTTGATTAAACAAGGAAAGGAAAAGATTCCGTTCAAAAACTGCAATTTTGTACATAATATTTTTGACAGTACGTGTTTCTGTTATAAAACTATTTCTTTCCAGTTGAGTTTACAAGTTAATCCCGTTAGAATGAATAACCATTGCTTCAACAATAAAACGAAAAATATCGTCCGAAATTCAATAGAATTCATTATAAAATGAAAAACTTATAAATATATTTATAGGTATATGAAATGTTAATATCGTATAGTCTACGCCCTTCTTTCTTTCATTCTTCTTTTCTTTCTCTTTTTCTTTCTTTTTTATTCTCTCTGTTACGTCTTATCTCGGGAATTGATTTAAAAAAACGAATGATATGACGTAGTGTGAAGTAAAAAAAAAGAACAAAAATATTCGTCTTTCTTAGATCACTTTCCATATCATTCATTCAATTCCTTAAAAATGCTGTTGTCCAATTTTAATCTGGCCTTAACAAGATATTTCTGCCGTTGTCAGAATTGCCGACTTGAGTCGCAGTTGAAAAAAAAAACAACAACAAAACAGTGACGTGACTAAATTCTTCAACTATCTATAACAGCTATGACGGGCGATATTACATCAACGAGGAAGTTGCAAGAGGAAAAGAAGTGACGTAAGGTTAAAAAAAAAATGTTACAGACACTAAATAAAATGCAATATGGCGGAAAAAGAGAAGTCTTTAGAAGAGGAAAGAAATTATGCTTACACTTTTGTAATATAGAAAGAAAGAAAAAAAGAAAAGAAAAAAAAACGAAAAAAGCAACCAGAAGAAATGGAAAAAGAGAACAAAGAAATAAAGTACGTCTGCAAGAAAAAAAAACAAAAAAAAATGAAAACGTTGTGGGAATGGGTTGAGGAGACTTAGAAACAAAGCTTGGGCTGAAGACAGAACACGGTTGCTAAATCAGCCATTTTCCAGCTAAATCTGACTTTTTCTTTTAAACCTTCAAAACTAGTTTTTTTTTTTTTTGTTTTGTTTTTTCAACTCGGGTATCTATACCCACCGGGGGTGTATGTGAAGCAAATTTTGTGGGTATGGGATACAATGGGAGGAAATACGAAGAACTATTGTTATAATAAATAAAATACGGATATTTAGTGTTGATGTTGAATTAAGTATCCCTTGGTAGAATAAGAAATAAGTCCGTTGGTTTTGTAAGTTTTCATTTCATTGTGCTTTTATAAGAATGCTGCTGCAGCTGCTGATGATGGTCGGGCGAAGTGGGCATGGGGACATAATCGGTGGGGCACTGGGGGGGGGGTCTGGAACCGGAAAAGTCTAAAAACCTCTGTTCTTTACCTTCAATCAAACCATTATTAATAACCTTCCTAAAAGTGTTTTTGACGGGGGTCAAACTTCAAAGTGCACTGCTATAGGCCATATTTACATCGTAAACGCTGCTCTCTTATCCTAGGTTAGAATATGAATTATAGCATATTGAACAACCGTAGCCACCGACGGTGGCGAAGGGTTCTGTCTCTTTTTATATATGCGTGTGTTTGTGTGTTCTAGCGCTCCTGGTCATACCGTTTTGTCTACGGACATGAAAATTGGTATCTATGCCTCACTAAACCCTTCCAAAAAATGTTTTTTGATTTTTGGAAAAAAAAAATTCTGACCTTTTGGGAGGCTTTATTTTAACGGCTTCATTAATGACATCTTGATTTTCTCTGATCCAGATGTTTTCTATACTATATTTTAGATGTTTTTCGATGTGAAACGTCATTGATGTCAAAAATAGAATTTACTCTGACCATATTCATTCCTCGATGGAATATTTATACGACTTCTAATCTCATGCTACGGTAGTTCAGTTATTGACTGCGATGGCAGGTCTTTGTTGAAGTCATTTTTTTAAGTTTATGCTATTGGAGGAAATTGTATGTAGATTCCGATGATTTTAAATTCTAACAGAAAAGTAGTTTCTTTTAAACAGTAGCGTAGCAAGGGTTCTCACCGCTTAGGGACAAAGACAGTAAGTACGCAAGGTTTTTGTACTACATCATAGAGGGGGGCGAACAAAATAATTAAATAAAGGCGTTTTGGACCAGATAGAAATTTGCATCCCTTTGCACTTGCACCGGGGGCCTTTCGCCCGCCCCCCTGCTGTGCCTCTGCTTCTAAACCCGGTTGCCTCTCGAATATGTTGCTTCCAATTCTTTCCAGTTTTTCCTTCCAAATCCAGACGATAAAAATCTACGATAGTTGATTTAATCTGATGAGTTTTGTTAGGAGTATACGTTCAATTTTTATTAATAATCTGTTCAGGAGTCTTAGTATATAGTTATTGCATTTGATAAGTAGGTTTTAAATGTGGGTAAACATTCATATAAGACAGGTACTGGAATAAGCGTGAAGTGTTCCCAAAATGTGCATTAATCATTCTGAAATGTGCTGAGATCAGCTTCATTTTGAGTAGCTCTGAAATGACACAATTATAGTGGTTTCGCCGAGTGTACATTCTATCTTAATCCCAAATTAATTTGAGAGAAAAATTGTGCAGCAATCATTTCTTTTCCTATTTTGTACCTTGATTATATATATATATATATATATATATATATATATATATATATATATATATGTGTGTGTGTGTGTGTGTATATATATATATATGTATATATATATATATATATATATATATATATGTATATATATATTTATATATATATATATATATATATATATTTATATATATATGTATATATATATATATATTTGTATATATTTATATATATATATGTATATATATATGTATGTGCATATATATATATATATATATATATATATATATATAATATATATATATATATATATATATATATATATATATATAAATATATATGTATAAAATCTTACTTTTTTTTGCTTGAAGTATATTGAAAAATCCATTCGCTTACAGTTATGTCTGTTACTGGTCAAAACAGTTCAGTGGTCAAATGAGTTTTGATTCACTTTTCTTTACCTATGAATAATGAAATCCAGGTTAATTTTACAAGCTTTTATGGGACAGCTGAGTATGGATGACCAAAAAGAAGAAAATTTGATATCCTCTAAAAATATATGTCCCAATATTAAAACAACGTCATATGACAGGCAAAATTCGAGTTTGTTCGCATAAGATAAGTAATGGGATGAACGTGCAGAGTTTTAAAAATGCACATTGATCACCCCTAAATGAGTATGTGCATGTTTGGGGAGGGGGTCAGCCTCACTTTAGGTAATTATAAAATGACCCTGTTGTAGCGGTTCTGCTGGGTGTCGATTTTATCCTACTCAATAATTATGTTAAAATAAAAATTCAATATTTCTTATTTTATACCCAGAGACGTAAGCAAGGATGGGGGGAGGGGACTGTTTGGAAAGGAGGCTTTGATGAAAGGAGGCCCCCAAAGCTTTATAAATGGTAGTTAATCTACAGTATTTCCTCGTATATCCATTAATTACATTAATAATAATTCAGTCGTTGGGGACGTTTTTCAACAATCTGTTTATAGCAGATTTTCGTTTTTCATCAAATCTCATTAAATGTTGAAGGGAATCCTCGAGGAGTTAAGCTCACCCGGGACCCTCACTATCTTGCTACGCCGCTTTTTATATCCTGATATGACATTTAGAATGTATGAAATTTAGCCGATTTTCAGCCATTTTCAGAGATTTTTTTTTTTAGCTATGAATTACAAACCATACTTGGCAACATTTGAGACAGACACTGAGAGAGAAAGAAAGATGCCTGTATCTCGCTGTAAGGCATGAGTAATGCTGATTCTGCGAATTTTCATATCGGCTGCCTTTCAATGTTTTAAGGCGTTGACTCTAAAATGCGTAAAGCATGCTGTGAAGGGAAAATGAAAACGAGGCTCGCTAGATTTAGACATTTGCCAACCTCCATGTTTTATCTTTTTTATGCAAATATAGTGAATTGCTTGGACCAGTGATGGCTAACCAACAGCACCACGTGACCCACTGCAGATTTCTAAGCGACACGCGAATGAACTTCGAAAAAAAATCTCCCTGCCAAAAAAAAAAAAAAGGCATAAAAAGCTCACAAAATTTGACAGAGAATTTTACGAGTTTAACGCCTAATTGTATTTTTCAGTGATATCTATACAAGCCGCTCTTCGTTGGTGGGCACTGTTAACGAAAACGCTAAACCTCTAAAAATTTAGCGGAAGATATGATAACTGCTAAGGGCTAATTTTCATTAAATGAATTTAGGCTCGGTTCGTTTCTTTTACTCTCAAATCCGTAAAAACAGACCTAGAGAGTTGAAATTTCAACATCGTATAGCTCAGATATAGAGCTTTGAATAAATTATATGTTGAATGTAAACTGATGCTTAATTTCATTTGTTCACTTGATTATTTATGTACACCTTAATCGTCATCTGATATCAGCATGATATACCTTTTAGAAAAGCTCAACGTCTAAATAACATATTGAAATTTCAGATCTCTAGGTTCTGGGAATTGTTGAGTCATTTATCGGAAGGGGTGGTTATCCAAAAGGGCGGTTGTTCACTGGGGCAGTTGTTCCGGGGGGCAGTTGTCCAGGTACCTTCTTCACTCGATCACCCTTGCTCTTCATTATCCCTCATCAGTTGACCTTTAAGCTGCTTTTCTCGTTTTCTTTTTATCCTGATCTCTTACGTTTTCTTTAATCATTCTGCACTTCGGTTAACCCTTTCCTTTCCGCTGTTTGGCAGGCGTACCCTCAGCAAATCTCTACCCCAGACAACTGGTTCTTCATCACTGTTGACTCATACACGAATCTCTTGCAGCTTTCTTCAAGTTTCAAGTTGGTCAGGCCAGCTGGCTATATATATATATATATATATATATATATATATATATATATATATATATATATATATATGTGTGTGTGTGTGTGTGTGTGTGTGTGAGTGAGTGTGTTAGGAGAGCACGACGTGCTAACGGAGCTAGAGGGCTGAAAATTTAATCATTCACTCTTTACTATGCCTGGAACAATTTTTTCAAACCCTGTCCCCAAAATATTTTTTTTTAAAGATTTTTTGGCGAGGAATTAAATTTACAATGTAAGTTTACACTAAATTGGTCCTTTAGTTTTGTGTCCAGCAGTGTTCACACTTGTTCTTTCCTTGTTGTTAATGAAAATTCGGACCTTTTAGTGGTCAACGCCCTCAAAAAGACGATCATTTAATTGATCATCTCCAATGCAGCATGCTGCCAAAAGACGTTGGTGACGTGGCAGTTTCTTCTGAGTAGCTAACCAGACCTGTCTTGAAAGCCATTGCCGAAGAGTTCGGTCCCTATTGGGTGCTCAACTATTTTAACTGGCCACTTCAGGAGCGTGTCGCCCCCTATATCTATTTCACATGACGGTAATACCTCGGGGAATAGCTGAGTTGAGGAGAAACTTGTGAAATGAAGAGCCCGGGCCAGAACAGCTGTTGCCATGGCCAGTGCAAGGGCACTTACTACTATTCTAATTTTATACCAGTGTTGGCTCAGCCTGGTTCGTAACCAAATAATCTGCACGCAGCATTTTATTTTGCAACATATCCTTATTTTATAAATTAGGAGTTCTCGAGCTTTGCCCGTCCCAAAGGAGCATGTTCAGAAAGGGCTGAACTTTATGGTGTGTAGAGCATCCTGCTATAATTGTCAGGTAAATTAATTTCCCATCCGTCGTACTAATTTTCGGCTTCGAAGTTTTACAGTTACTTCGCTTCGGTGTTCCGAGTTTAGATATTTCTTATCTAGATTCAGACATTCACAGCCCAGGGAGATGAACCAAAGAGACTATGAAGACAGATCTGTAATCTGTGATTTTAAGTTTATTTTATTAGATTTCTTGAGAGCCGCCGATCAAAATAGCCCCACGTTGCCCAGCCTTATGTACTGACTAATATGTCTGGCGGATGTCAACTTTGTACAATGGCTAATCGTTGTATCATCGCGATGCAAATCCACAAACAATTACACGCATACACCCAGAAAGAATCATACATTCTATCACTCTCCTTGTTCAACTACCCTAACCTCCAGGTAGAAGAAGGTTCTATCCCTTCTAATAAATGTTCGAGTGTCCCAGCACTGCTAGACATTCCGTTTCGTCAACAGACTTCAACATCATCATCATCATCATCATCATCATCATCATCATCATCATCAGTCTTTTAACGTCCCTCGTTGGACATGGACCTTCCCCAGGATCCGTCACAATTCTCTCTCATGGGCATCGCATAGCCAGTATTTTCTAAATTTGTCCAGTTCATCTCTCCATCTCGTATTCCGTCGGCCTCAGTTTCTCATGTGATCTCTGGGGATTCATGTTGTGAGACGTGATGTCCACCGGTTGTCTTTCATTCTCGCAACTTGACCAGCCCATTGCCATTTGAGTTTTCTAGTAGATTCTATGATATCTCGGATTCCTGTTTTCTTCCTTATGTCCTGTGCTGTCTTGTGATCTCTCCATGTGAGGCTGAGCATGATTCTCTCATGCGTGCATTGCATGCTACTCAGTTCGGCATCAGAACTCTACTAAACCCCTTCTAAAATTTTTTTTTGGGGGGGGGGGTTAAAAAAAAAAAAAAAACTTTTTTGTGTTCCTATTCTGGCATTTTTATTAATAACATCTAGATTCTCCAGAATTTTTTTTACGCCACCTTAGATGTTTTCCAGAGGAAAACGTCAGTGATGCCATAAATATTTTTCGATTTTTTTTTTCACATGACTCCGAATGTCGATGCTACGGTTCTTCAATTATTGAATGTGATGGCTTTTCCATATTTTTCATCCTCCCTCTGCATCTGCCCCTTTCGTTCTCTCTCTCTCGCTCTTTTTCTCTGTTTCTCTCTCTCTCTCTCTCCCTCTCTCTCTCTCTCTCAGTGTTGCCTTTTCTGTATGTTTCACTTTCTTCCTTTCATCAAGTTTTCATCTCTGCTACTACAAAACATTCTCTCTCTCTCTCTCTGTCTTTATTCTTGACATTTTTCCTTTCTTTTCTCTTTCTTTTAGTGATATTTATTTCCGCGCTGCTTTCTCTCTTCCTCACTGCAGCTATCTTCCTCTTTTCCTTTCTTTTCACCGAAGTCAACCGAGGCTGTCATTAAAATGCAGATTTCTTCAGTTTTTAAGTTGGTCTGATGTATGCATCAGGCGTACGGGCCGCTCCAATGAGGCCCAAGAGCGAAATTTACTCCGAATAGTGTCTAGGTTTCCTGTGTGTGTCTCAATTTACAATGTGAGTTTATGCTAATTTGGCACCTTAATTTGTATCCTGGAGCACTCACGCTTGCTTTTGTTTGTTTTGTTTTTTTCAAATTCGGATATTTTCTGTGATCACCGTCCAACATAAGGCGAGAGAAGTAAGTTATCCATTTCTCTTCTTCCAAATTTTTTTTTTTTGATCGGTCACCCAAAACACGGCACTGCTAGTAGACATCGGTCACGTGACGGGTTTCTATTGATCAACTAACCAGAGCAGTCCCTGCTAACTTCCAATGACACATTCGAAGCAGGTCATCTGATACGCCCACATCCGCCCACCGAACCTCCAAACTAAAACTTCTTTCTTTTGATTTCTAATGAAAGTAAGAATATCGCCCGGGGTTCAAATCCCCCAACTGGTAGATGTCAAAGGACGGGTGACGGATGATAATCAGTCCGGATAATAAATCATAATCAGACCAGAATACTAGATTAATAAGCATTGATGGGGACTTTTGAGCCTGCATTGTACAGAGTTTAATCCGTCGTGTCTGTTCATCTGCCTTTGATGACGGATCATGACTTGGTGTGATGAGTCTGCCTGTCTCATCCTTTTAATCCTGGCCACGTGTCGCCAATCCTGTCCACTGAACTCGAAATTAAACGAATAGGCTAATCCTTCATCAGTTATGGACATGATATGGTCTCTAATCTATTTCCAATTAGCTCGAGGTTCGAGGAAAAATATTGAGGGGGGCGTATAAACACACACACGCACACACACACACACACAAACGCCAACACACCTATATACATACACATTATAATACAGACACAAGCCTAAACAAGTATATGTGTACAGCTATACGTATACAGTCTACAAAAGATTTACAGCTTCAAACACTGAAAATGTAATTTCGGTCACTTATTTCCAAATATCTGTTTTATGTAATTAACCTAAGGGTTTTCAAGGTGTTTTATGTTTGACTCAGAATAGGACATTACGGTGATATGTGTTTATTTTTTGTGTTTTTTGTGTTTGTTCGTTTTCGTTTTTTTGTGGGGATCATCTGTTATTTGGGGGATTTGAAACGGAACAGTTATATCAAAATGGCTCCCTAGCAGTGTTGATCAAATGACACCTCCCTGCGAGGTGTTAACTCGCATGAATATTGAATTAAATCGGATTTTAATCACATTTTGCATGCAAACAAACTGACGATACCATCTTCTAGAATACTAGATAATCAGAAAAAATTATTCAAGTTGATTTTTTACCGAAGTATTTGACAAAAACTCTCAAGATCACTAACATCAGACTAAATTTTATATATATATATATATATATATATATATATATATATATATATATATATATATATATAGAGAGAGAGAGAGAGAGAGAGAGAGAGAGAGAGAGAGATAGATATAGGAATGGAGCACTCTGGTGGATGAGGAGTTTCTGCGTAAAAATGAATATAGCGCTTAAATTCAGCCTTTTTGACCATCTAGTTCCGTAGTCCAGAGGTAGGATATCGGCCTCCGGGTCCGAGGGCGTGAGGGTTTCAATCCTGCCTCGCAGTACTGGATGGGATAAAGTGTATAGCCACACTGAAGAGATGGTTGTGGATGACACAATAATATATATATATATATATATATATATATATATATAAAATGAATGAACGAAGCGAAGATTTAGGGAGGGTTTTCTACGACTACTGGGCTTGTTTACAGAGTAATCCTCCTGCCTGTGCAATAAAGTTTCCAGTGCGGCATGCTCATAGTCGACCCCATCTTTCAGACCTAATCCCCATGTTCACTAAAGTGGCACAAATAGAAGTACGGCTTATGTATGTATACTTATATATGAGTGGAAACGCATTATAAGCGTCTAACGGGCCATTTTAAGAAGTTGAGAAATTTGGATTCAAAGTTCGACGAAATTTCGCTCGTGATATTTTAATTATTTCTAGATGGTCAATGCTCTGTTTTCCTGTTTTTCCTGATTCTTTGTTTTTGTTTTTAGAAAGCTTGAACTCTCTGCCTTTTGATTCCTATGCATTCTACATCGAATCTCTTAAGAATAAATCTTGTTATTTGAACATGATCACTGATTTCGCTTTTGTTAAAACTTATTATTTTGACCGAGTTTCACCCGCGATATTTTCGTTGTTTATAAAGCTAGGACACTCATTCTACTTTTGTTTCAAAAGGTTTGATACATATGATATGTATAACAATGTTTCTCAAAATACTTATATTATTATTATTTTTTGTTTGTAGAAAAAAAAACGAACGATTCAACTTCATGCAATGTAACCTCGTGAGTATCTCAGATTCATTGTAATATGTATCCGTATCTTAATTCAAAGTGTTCAAACTCCTGAATTTGAAAAAAAAAAAATGGCTCGTTGGGCACTTATCATGCACAGACACCCATATACATTAGATCCTGATTAATAAGCTCACCGATTAAAATAATCAATCCTAGCCATATCCTTTCAGTTGCACATCTTTTGTCTTCATTTGGTGGATGATTCAAATTGAGCCGTGCCTGATTCAAGATGGCATGCCTTGTTCAGCCGAACCAACAGAAACTCACGGGATCAAAATCAATTGTTGCTCAATTTGACTTGATTCGAATCAAATCGATTTAGTTCGAATCAGATTCTAGTTCAACGAATCGTGATTGGAACTGGGTTCATCAAATCCCGGTTTATCAGCGCTTGACTTGACATGGTGTTTAGCCAACACTGGGTCGACTATGAGTCAAGTCCGTTGCTAAGAGGAAGCAAGGGAACACAGGGCTTCCTGCTCTAACTAGTGTGCGTGTTTTGTTTTGTTTTTTCTTTTTCTTTTTCGACCTCCAGATTGTGTAAACTATTATAATAATTACTCAATGTAATTTTGTCAATAATTTTGTGTGAAAATATTGGGAATTGAAGAATTAATTGAATATCTTAAAGATATACGAAATATTGTCAACTTTTCGATAATCAGTGTCGGCCAACTGCACGTGAGCCAATATGATGATCTGATGAGCAAAGCAAGCCTCTACTGCTGGTTTGGTTGGATGAAGGATAGAGAGCATTTCAAGTATACCTTAATTCAATAATGCTCTTCCAGCGTAGGGATAGAGCAGTCTGGTGGATGGGGATTATATGCGTGAGTAAATATACCGCTTAAAACCAACCTTACTGACCGTCCAGTTCCGTGGGGCAGAGAAAAGATGCTAGCGAAGGTTTCGATCCTACCTCATGGTCCTGGATGGGATAATGGATAGTCTATAGCCACACTGAAGAGTTGTGATATAACGGAACAGCTGTATGTGGATGGCACAATAATACGTATATATATATATATATATATATATATATATATATATATATGTGTGTGTGTGTGTGTGTTAATGAAAGTGACAATTGGAAGCTGGAGAGAGAAACTCAAAAAAAAGGGAGTGTTACATCTGAAATCTTTTATGATTATGTTGGTATGTTTTCATGCATTTCAACGGATGTTAGCCATCTTCTTCAGAGAAAAACTTTCAGCAGTTCACGGAAGATTTTTCTGTTTACATGCTTGAGGTCAAGGGAAGAAATGGGGATATTTCAGTGTTGTTTGGTTGTTCAGACGGAGAGGGAGTCGGAACTATGATGGCAAGTTCTCAGGAAAGTGTTTTTTTTTAACATAGAATGGAGGGATACTGTCTAGAATTTAATAGATAGGTCTTGATATAAGTGGGACACGGAGGAAGTAAGGTGTTGTTTTTCATCTAATCTTTTTCGTTGATAGTGAGTGAAACTTCTTTTTCTTTTCTTGAAGGGGCTGGTATGTATGTGCTTGTATCATTTCTTGGCTGTCAGCCAATTCCTTGCATGTTAATGTTGTAATTTCACTGCAATTTTACAGTGACGGCCTGAGTATTGAAGTTGTGTTTATAAAAAGCAACTGAAGAATTGGGATGCTGGTGAAGACAAGTGATGTTAATGATTGCTTATAAAACATCGTCAACACAGAAGAAAATTACATAAATTGCTTTGGCAGTTATTGGGAAATTGATAACTGAAGTGACACAAAAGATCTTTCGAAAATTTTTTTTTTTTATATTTCGTGTTTAAAGCTGAAAAGCTTTCTAGGTATAGAAATATACAAATACATATGTTTGTATTATGGATGTGAAGTG
>OY735239.1:6629925-6659925 GCA_963457665.1 Thysanoteuthis rhombus | reverse complement strand
TAAATAATACTGTTCACCTGCAGATGTTTTTTTAACGCCACTTTACCTGGGCCGTCATTTTAAATTTGTTATTAAAAAAATAAAAATAAGATGAAGGTAAGTAGTAGTAGGAAAATGAAAACAGTCACAGTCAATAACTGAACAATCGTAGCGTCAAAATTTGAACTCACGTAAAAAGATTCCAAACCTGAGGTTGCTCAGATACTCGCCGTCTATTTTAATTCCTCTTGGGAACCTAACAAAGGACAGAGACAGGATTGTCGAACGTGCAAAGAATTCTACCAAAAACTTTATTCGTCCAAACAAGGACTACAAAACAAAAACAATGAGCGAGATATGCAAGACATGAGCAATCAACTCGAGGACTTCCCAAAAGTAACCCCGTGGGAGGTAAAAGAAGCCATTAAACAAACGAAGAAAGGAACTGCCCCTGGACCAGACAACATCACCATCGACCTATTCCGAAAAGCGGGTAAAATCATCACTAGGAAACTGGCCGTCCTCTTCAACTTGTGTCTAAAACACAGTAAAGTCCCAGACGATTGGAACACTGCTATTATAATGCTTTTATATAAAAAAGGAAACCCGAAAGACCTCAACAACTATAGGCCTATAAGCTTACTCAACTGTGTATACAAACTTTTCACAAAGATCATCACCAACCGAATCACAAAAACACTCGATGAAAACCAGCCACGTGAACAAGCTGGCTTTAGAAGAAGCTACTCGACCATGGACCACCTGCACTCGATAGATCAGCTGAAAGAAAAATCAACTTATTATAAACTACCACTTGCCGTAGCATTTATCGATCTAAAAAAGGCGTTCGACTCAGCAGAAATCCCTAAGGTCATGGAGGCCATCAGTCGGCAAGGTGTAGATCCAGTATATGTTGAAGTGTTGAAACATATATACAATCACGGCAGCTCATTTATCAGGCTACAAAAAGACTCAGACCCCTTCCAGCTCCAGAAAGGAGTAAGACAAGGTGATACCAGCTCACCTAAACTCTTCACAGTCTGCCTCGAGATGATCTTCAGAAGGCTAGACTGGGAGAGTAAAGGAATGAAAATAGACGGCGAGTATCTGAGCAAGCTCAGATTTGCAGACGACATAGCCCTTTTCGCAGAGAACCTACACGACCTCTAACTAATGATAGATGAACTAAATGAAGAGAACAAGAAAGTCGGCCTACACATGAACTTCAGCAAGACGAAGATCATGTGCAACAACCACATTGGAGATAGAAACACTAAGATCAAAATCGAGGACACAGAACTCGAGAAAGTAGACCACTACATCTACCTTGGGCAACGAATTTCCTTGAGACCCTAAAAAGAAGAAGAAATCAAGCGAAGAATCACACTAGGATGGCAAGCCTTTGGCAGAGCTAGCTCAACCTTCAAAAATAAGAAGATCCCATTAATCCTAAAGAGAAGGGTGTATAACCAATGTATCCTCCCAATAGTCACTTATGGAGCTGAAACATGGAATCTAACCAAGAGACAGATCCGCAAATTGAGAACCATGCAACGTGCACATGAAAGAATTATGCTGGACCTCACGTGGAGAGACCACAAGACAGCACAGTACATCTAGGAGAAGACAAGAGTCAGGGACATCATAAAATCCATTACAAATCTCAAATGGTGGTGGGCTGGCCATATTGCAAGGATGGCAGACAACAGATGGACATCACGACTCACGACATGGATCCCCCAAGATCACATGCGCAACTGAGGCCGGCAGAATATTAGATGGAAAGACGAGCTAGACAAATTCAGAAAGTACTGGCTCTGCGACGCCCATGATAGAGAAGTGTGGCAAATCCTGGGGAAGGTCTATGTCCAACGACGGACGTTAAAAGACTGATGATGATGATGATGATGATGATGATGATGATGATGATGATGATGATGAAAAAGATTCCAACAAAGAGTTAATATGGTCAGAATGAATTCTTTTTATGACATCTCTGGCGTTTTCAATAGGAAATCATGTAAAATAGAGTAACAAAAATGAATCTAAATTCTCAAGAATTCAGATGTCATCAGTAAACCCGTTAAAATGAGGCCCCAGAAGGTCAAAAAAACATTTTTTTTTTTAAATTAAAGAAATATTTTCTCAGAAAAGGATCTAGTGGAGTACTGACGGTGGAATACAAACACCCCCCTCTCTCTCTCTCTCTATATATATATATATATATATATATATATATATATATATATAAGGATAGAACCTTCTGTCACCATTGGTAATAATGATTTGCAATAATTCATTACATAAAAATCATCATCATCATCATCATCATCATTCTTTTAATGTCCGTCGTTGGACATAGACCTTCCCCAGGATTCGCCATAATTCTCCATCATGGGCGTCGTGGAGCCAGTATTTCCTGAATTTGTTTAGTTCATCTCTCCATCTTGTGTTCTCTCAGCCTCGGTTTCGCATGTGATCTCTCGGGATCAATGCTGTGAGTCGTGATGCCCATCGGTTATCTTTCATTCCTGCAACATGGCCTGCCCATTGCCATTTGAGTTTTTAAATAGTTTTTCTGATTTCTCGGCCTCCTGTTTTCTTCCTTATGTACTGTGCTGTCTTGTGATCCCTCCATGTAAAGTTGAGCATGATTCTCTCATGCACACGTTGAATGCTTCTCAGTTTGTAGGTCCGTCTCTTAGTTAGGTTCCATGTTTCAGCTCCATAAGTGACTACCGGGAGAATGCATTGGTTGTATACTAACGTTTGATCATTTTAAACAACACTATTGTGAGTTTTCGACTATAAACTCCCTCGAACAGCAGGCAACCTTTCTTTTGAGTAAAACATTGATTAACGGAAAAATTTCCCCAAGATACAAACTGAAATTCTATACTTTGGACTTGAATTGCAGTATCACATAATACTTTAATACTATTCCACCGAGTCCCTTCCGTTGGTCACCCATCGGTTTCTATTGAGTGACTAACCAGACCTGTACATCTATGTATGCTCATTCCCAATATCCTCACAGCATCTGTCAATGAGTGAACCACTTCTCCTCACTTCTTCCTGTTCGGGGAAGAAAAGTGAAAAACAAAAGAAGAAAAGTGAAAAAAAAAATGAATGAAAACTGCGGAAAGTTATCAATTCTTTTTCTTATTTTCTTTCCTCGTTGCTCATCGAACGAGCTCCTCGTGCCAGAGATAAACATCTCCGTTCTTTCAAATTGAGTTTCGGACGCGATTGCTTATTGGATTTGACAGCACCAGTCGATGTCACCGGTGCAGAATGAAGAGAAGAAACAACAACAACAACAACAACAACAACAATAATAATAATAATAATAATAATAATAAACACCAGGCAACTGGTGTGAGATTGCAAATAATAATAATAATAATAATAATAATAATAATAATGATGATGATAATAATAATAATAATAATAATAATAATAATAATAATAATAAGAAGAAGAAGAAGAAGAAGAAGAAGAAGAAGAAGAAGAAGAAGAGGTCTGATTAGTCACCCGATAAAAACCCGCCATGTGATCGACGTCTTTTGGCAGCAGCCCTTGTTGGGGTTGATGAATTAAAAACAAAAATGAAAAAGAAACAAACAAAAAAACGAGGGGATGATCAATGAATAAGTTACTTCTCGTCTTTTGTTGGATTTCTAAAAAGTTTGAATTATTAAAAAAACAAAAACAAACGAAAAACAAGTATGATCTCAATCGGGGCACAAACTAGGGACAAGCGGGCACAAACTAGGGACATAATTGCGAATTGTCCCTTCCCCCAACACTAAAAACATATCATGGGGGAATTTCTCAAAAAAACAAATTGTCATCGTTGTAGACATACGAGTTAATGTTTAGATTTACAATTCTCTAGCATCATCAATGCGACCTGTCCGAGCGTTACATACATACATAATCAACCAGATAGACAAGCCGGACCGACTTAAAAACTGAAGAAACCTTCGTTCACGATCAGTGTCAGTTTTGGTCGTGGGTTTAAAATAATAATAATAATAATAATAATAATAATAATAATAATAGTGACAGTATTAGTATTATTATTAGTAGAAGTAATGATAGGATGAGGAGGAGGATCCCTGGGGACTGTTGCCAAAACCCGAGCAAAAAAGCCGAAATAAATGTTTGAATTTCCAGGCCTCTTGCTCCATTAGTGTGGCCTGTACGCGTCACACACACACACACACACACACACACACACACACACACACACACACACTTATATATATATATATATATATATATATATATTGAGAGAGAGAGAGGGGGGAGAGAGAGAGGGAGAGATAGAGTGTGCATATATATATATATATATTGAGAGAGAGAGAGACAGACAGAGAGAGACAGATACAGAGATAGATAGATAGATAGATAGATAGATAGATAGATAGATAGATAGATAGATGGATAGATGCATTGATAGATAGTCAGTCAGCCATTTAGTCAGTCAGCTCAGCTGGTAAACTGTCGAATTTTACTCTGACAGTTTTTAATATATCCAGCCAGACCAGCAGAAAAACTGTCGAAACCAATGTTTACAGTTTTGTAGATAGCCAACCAGAGAAATTGAAAAACTGTTGAAACCTTGGTTGACAATTTTGCAGATAGCCAGCCAGAGCAATTGAAAAACTGTTGAAACCTTGGTTGACAATTTTGCAGATAGCCAGCCAGAGCAATTGAAAAACTGTTGAAACCTTGGTTGACAATTTTGCAGATAGCCAGCCAGAGCAATTGAAAAACTGTTGAAACCTTAGTTGACAGTTTTGTCGATAGCCAACCAGAGCAATCGAAAAACTGCAGAAACCTTGGTTGACACTTTTTGTGACAGTTTTGGTTGACGGCTTCTAAATCCAGAAAACAAGATGCCTGATACGGCGTGTTTCTGAGGAAGCGGATGAGAAATGTAAAGGAAGATAAAGTAGAAAAGGCGAGCGTGTTTCGGTATGATACAGATGAGTTTGCACAAGTTCAATTAAGATGGAGTTCTCGACGCCAGAAATTTCTTTTTCTATAAATTCAGCGTAAACCCAATGTTCACCTCAGCTGCAAATTCAACAACAGAGGAAAGAAAATTCGCTGAAAATGTGTAATCTCCTGCAGAATCCATGATCTTTTTCGCTTCGGAACTCAAACGAACTTCAAGAACTGAGTTTCAAAACCAATTGCTGTAAATTTCTATCTAACGTAGAGTTGAAACAAACAAAAAAAAAACCCCTATCTTTTGTGTTATTTGCTTGGTTCAGAAAAGGACTAACTCGGTTATGGACGGTTACACTTTCTGAAAGTTTGTTTAACGTCGGTCACCTATGGAAGAGTAGTTGACTGAATTTCCACAAGTATTGTCAAAATCCATCTCTTTATTTTATTCAGGTAACAATAATGACAATGACAATATCAATGAATCTCACCTAAATTAAAACCATTCAAGGCTCCCGAGGCGGCTGAAATTTGGTATCCTAGCTTATTTCAACATCGCTAGATGATTTATAAACAGAAATTGGGGTCACCTTATCCTCTTTCCCAACAAGCCACTTAATTTTTCCAGTTGATATCGAGGGTTGCTTAAAACCATATCTAGAATTATCTAGATTTTCATTCCATCTATCTAGAAAAATATCTAGATACCAATTTATCTGGTCACATTCTATAGCTAAATTTAAAGATCTTTTTCCGGTTAGAGGAAAACGTTTTATTAAAAAGTTGAAATATTTTCCAACCTTATGAGCCATGTCATTCAAGCTTCACTCAGAGAGAAGTTTGACCCTGAAGCAGTCAGTCTTGTTTTGAAATGTCCTCCATAGCTATTGATTTCAGAACAGGTTGTTCTCCTATATCAATTCTTGCTCTTGGTAACCCTAGGCTGAAATGAATAAGTTAAATAACTAGTGTCCTTACGCTGATTACGGCTTCAGACATCTCTGCTTGGGCTCCACATATCATATTACTCACTCAGATCGTTTGCTTGATATGAATAAGACTTAAGGGTAATAAGCAACCGAAGTGGTGTCATTCAATTCACTGCGTGCTATTTTACACATAGCTGGTTGATAGAGATGGATTCATGCCTTTTTTAAAGGCATTAGTGAGAAGTGTATACAAACTGTCCCAGCTAGGGTTTGCTAGATATAAATAAGACTCAGGGGTAATAAGCGACCGAAGTGGGGTCATTCAATTGACTGCGTGCTATTTTACACATAGCTGGTTGATAGAGTTGGATTCATGCCTTTTCTAAAGGCATTAGTAAGAAGTGTATACAAACTGTCCCAGCTAGGGTTTGCTAGATATAAATAAGACTCAGGGGTAATAAGCGACCGAAGTGGGGTCATTCAATTGACTGCGTGCTATTTTACACATAGCTGGTTGATAGAGTTGGATTCATGCCTTTTCTAAAGGCATTAGTAAGAAGTGTATACAAACTGTCCCAGCTAGGGTTTGCTAGATATAAATAAGACTCAGGGGTAATAAGCAACCGAAGTGGCGTCATTCAATTGACTGCGTGCTATTTTACACATAGCTGGTTGATAGAGATGGGTTCATGCCTTTTCTAAAGGTATTAGTGAGAAGTGTATTCAAACTGTCCCAGCTAGGGTTCAAGCTCGTCTCGCTGAGCTCATTCTCTGTAATTTAACTCGCTTGGCCAACCCGCATATAACACATGATTTTTTTTAACCTCCACCTCAACAAATCCCATATGAACTAGAGGAGGTGAGTAAGTCGGCCATCATAGGAATATGAACAGTCGAAAAAAGGTACTGTGTGAAAATCATGTCTGAAATGAACATACAACGATAAAAATCGAAAAAACTGAACTTGAGAAAGTAGACCCCTTCATCTACCGAGGACAACGAATCTCCATGAAATCCTCAAAATAAGAAATAAAAAATAGGAAGAAATCAGGAATAGCAATCCTTCGGCAGAGCAAGTTCAACCTTCGAGAACAAGAAATACCTATTAGTCCTAAAAAGAAGAGTATACAACCAATGCATCCTCCCGATAGTCACCTATGGAGTTCAAACATGGAACTTAATCATGAGATTAACCCTCGAACTTAGAACCATGCAACGTTCATAAGAGAGATTCGTGCCCAACCTCACATGGAGAGATCACAATACAGCACAATATATCAGGGGAAAAACGGGAGAATCCGTTAGAAAACTCAAATGGCGATTGGCTGGTTATGTTGCAAAAATGTCAGACAACCACTGGACATCACAACTCACAACATGGATCCCCAGAAATCATATGCGTAACCGAGGCCGGTATAATACAAGATGGAGAGACGAACTAGACAAGTTCGGGAAGTATTGGCTCTGCGATGCCCATGATAGAGAGGCGTGCCGAATCCTAGGGTAGGTCTATGTCCATCGACTGACATTAAATATGATGAGGAGTGAGTGTTATTTTCTGATTGTTTATGTGTGAAAAGTATACAAAATATCAACTATTCCCTTTAAACGTTGTTTTTGTGACCAAGACTAATATTCGTATGCAATTGTCTTTCTAACTTGATGTGATTAAAAATGTGCAAATTTCTCCGGTTGAAAATTAGATTCCGAATGATCACTGTCCTGGTCTCTTTAGTTTCGAGGGAATAATTTGCATTTTCTAAACTTTCTTCTTTTTTTTTTTTTGAAGATATAATCAATTTGAGAATAACATTTATTATCCAGGAACTGACTGGAGTTGAAAAGAAGAAATCCTGATATAACTCAGGCGGTTAATATGAGAATTACAATACGAAACAACAACAACAACAACATCAGAAGCAGCAACATCAACAATAGCCGGATTGACAACAACAACAACAAGGGCAACAAAAGAAGAAGAAGAAGAAGAAGAAGAAGAAGAAGAAGAAGAAGAAGAAGAAGAAGAAGAAGAAGAAGAAGAAGAAGAAGAAGAAGAAGAAAAGAAGAAGTGGAGAAGGAAAGTGAAGAAGAAGAAAATGAAGTAAAGAAGATGAGAGTGAAGAAGAAGAAATAAAGAAGAAGAGAGTGAAGAAGAAGAAAAAGAGCAACAACAATAACAACAACAAAGAGGAGAAGAAGAAGAAGAAGAAAAAGAAGAAGAAGAAGAAGAAGAAGAAAAAGAAGAAGAAGAAGAAGAAGAAGAAGAAGAAGAAGAAGAAGAAGAAGAAGAAGAAGAAGACGTGAGAAAAACATGTGCTCCTCCTGGTTCGTTGAGCCGACCTGCGCCCTCTCCCCCCCCCCCCTCCAGAGCCTTCATTATCGCCCGGATTACGAAGCGAAAACTTTTCTTTCTTCTTCTAGGTCGAATGAAGCAGCAAGGCGAGATAATTTGAAAAGCTGTACTGTGTAGTTGTTTTTCAGGGACGGGGTGGGGGTGGGGTAGTGAAGGCGAATCAGGGTGTGGGTGGGTCGGGGGGTGCTGTCCTGGTTTTATGTTTGGTTTCAGGAAAAGTGTTTAGGTCAAGGTTAATGTCAACCCTGATACAATTCCAGTCGTCAACACATTTTTGGAATACTTTCTCTATTTTTATTTACTTCGTGGTTTTTGATTCACCCGGTTTTTTTCTTTTCTTTCTCTTCTCTCGCTCCGATCCGACAGTCACATGGCACAGTCGCCAAATCAGCCATCTTTCGGCTAGATCTGGCTACATTTTTTTTTTGTCTAACACTGAAATCATCAACTTAGAGTTGCCATTTTCACCATTCTCTAGTCAAATTTGACAAATCTGGCTTTAAAAAAAAAAATTGGCCGTGAACTTTTTGATTTCGACGTATTTATTTTTTTCTCTTTTTTTAATTAAAAGAAAGGATGAAACAAAAAACCGGAATGTAACGGAGCCATTTCTAAAAAAGCACGTCTACTTAATTATTTTATTTAAAAACATTTTCTGTACATGCCTGGGGGTCAGGGATTGCATGAAGGGACCCGTAATGTTCTAAAAAGTTCGGAGATTCCTGCTTCGCAAATTTGAAGTGTAGGTTTGACTGAGATACTGAGTTAATGTTGTTGCAATTGTATTTTGAATTAATTTTCATACTTAATGTGCACTACTGATTGCCAGGTTTTATAAACGATTTAGGCATCAAGCTATTCTTGTGTTTTTTTTTTTTCTTCTCAGAAACGTCTCCAATTATCTGACAACTTTGGTTAAAATATGGAGCCACGTGTGGTTACAAGCCGAGTGAATACCGGGCTCCCTCTAGCCTGAGGACGTAAGTTCGATTCTCTCTGTAGGCTTATTCTTTATTTCCGATTACGCTGTTTAATCTTTGCCCTGGGATTTCGATCCTAGTCTAAAAGTTGTGATTAAAAAAACCCCAAAAAACAAAGGATGCAGATAAAAACTAGTCGAAATTAATGTCACAGACAATACTTCATCCAATAGTAATAATTTGAAATTAAAAATGACTTTTAAACGTGGTAAGCTTAACCTAAGAACATGTTCAGCTTTTTTCATCGATGTGCTCTTCGCAGTTTCAATGCTAGCATTGAGTACCAGCCTTGGCTTCGTGGTGATATGAACACATTTAGAACCTCATTTTGATAATATTTTGCCCGTTAATAAAAAAAATTCCATTGTCCTCTTAGATTGTTATTTCATAAATGTTTATCTAGTTTTATACTCTTTTGATAAAAAACGTGATGGTTTTCGGAGAAGACCATAAGTTCTCCAGAGTGTCCACCATTCATGGTAGAAATAGCTGGAGGTGGAGGAGGGAGAGCAAGTATTCTTTCTCTGAGTCAAATGTAAAATATGTCAGTCGGACCACCATGTGACCTATAGATAAAATTAATAGACAAGAGAAAAAAAAATCCAGCTTTTACTGCGTCTTGATTTTCATGCAGTGGTGATATGGACATATTCTACAAGTATCGTTTTCAATTGAAATCGTAAATGGCTGTTTTCGGTTGTTCCTTCCAGTACAAAAATGCCAATCTCAGGCATTCTATTCTGACATCATTACAACTGGTACAGAAAATAATAATAATCAGAATAGATCGATCGACCGACCGACCGACCGACCGACCGACCGAAAAGTGTCTTGCTGAGATGCATTATGAAGAAAAAAAATTAAAAACTGCATGATCATTGTTTCATTTTTGTCTTTGCGTCAGTTTGCAAGACATAAAAACATTTCTAATCCGCCCCTGCCCAAAGAAAGTTTGATGACTCCTGGGTTAATACATCGTTCATAAAATAGCAAAACAGATTCGAGTTCAAGTCTCGCCTGGATTTATTTCTTATTTGGAAGCAAGAGGTAACGAGCTCCCATACTTCAACGCTACAGTAACAGCTTCAAATCCTGTAAAAAAACAAAAAACAAAAACAAAAACAAACAAAAACAAACAAAAAGACGACAGAAAAAGGAGGCAATAAAAGGGAGGTAACTGAACTCCACTGATGAAATATTTTAGATATTTTTCATCTAGATTTAAATGTTTCGGGTTAGGTCTAGATATCAGAATTGCTACTTAGATAATATTTGATGGAATACCATTTTTTTTTTTACTCAATTTTAGATGTAAACATGACAACAAAGTTGGCATTTTATCGTAGTGATCTCAATGTTTCGGTGGGAGAATAATAGCTCTGTGAGTCTCTGTAAGTGGGTTTGCCAACAAAAATGTAACATAATATTGCTTTATAAATCTACCATACCAAATGTCAAATATCTACAATTTACAGAAATTGTAAAATAATATTTTCTGCGTACTTGACAAAAATTATGCAAAAGTTTACTCTCGCTATTTAGCGCATGTAGCAGAGATTATGCAGCCACGCCTTCATTTACCACTGTGGCCTTGACCCCAACGTTCAAACTCTGCGCATTTTGACGCCTCTACTTGATTCTCAACTCCAACAGAACGACTGGAAAATAGGACGGCCGAAAAAGAAAAAAAGAATCCATAAAAATAGAGAAAGGTGTGAAAATCGATAATAAATAGATATGTGATACAGAGAATATTTTCTGACACGGGAAGTAAAGACATCTTTGTCAGTAATCAGTGTTTAGGGGCCAGGGTTGCTAGATTTGGCTAGAAGATGAGATGATCTAAACTCTACGTTTGGGACTCACCCAACACAGGCATTTGAATTAGGAAATGGAGCGAGTCTAGAGGAAGAGGTTTCATATCCGCCTCTTAAGGCAGGCCCGTCTCATGAGGTTTGAATTGAACCCCTACCACTCAAGGGGCTGGTATTGAACCTGCTTTCTAACTCGGTAAATTTTCTCAAAATTTAATTTGGTCACCCCGAGCAAAGCCTTTAGATCACTTTTTTCTTCAAAGGACAAGTAAGAAGGCTATTACTTTTGCCCCCGAACAAGATCAGTAACACACGTATTGAAATAGTTAGTTGATATTAAGGTTGGAAACACTGAAACACTATAATGTAGACTAAAAAAGACTTAAAATGCTATAAAAGAGTTGATATCACCAATAAGAGTTAGAAACATTAAAATGAAAGCGATAAGAGACCAAAGAAAAGCTAAAATTGGATAAGGCACTTGGTTCACCCTGGATTTAAGAAGATCAAGATTGTACTGCAGAAACATTCACAAAGGGGTTTATTCCGCAAAACATATGTTCTTGAGAATTTCCAAATTCTTATGCCTGTGTGGGGCAGGTCTTTGAGATAAAGGTCGGATTATCTCCCACTTTGGTTTAATGTGGCAACCCTGTTTTGGGCTTGAATTAAGCTTGGAAAAAAAGGCAAAAAAAAAATGTTTGATTTCCATGTGAATACACTAATCGAATTATCAACCGAAGGGGTTTCTTCTTTCATTTCGCAACTTTTCGTTCATATACCACTTCTTTCCTTTTTTTCCTTTCAGCTTACTTTGGTTCCTTTTTTTCTTTCTTTCTTTCATTCTTTCATTCTTTCTTTCTTTCCTTTTCTCCCCTCTCTTCATTCTTCCTTTCTTACTTCCTTTCTTTCTCTTTCTTTCTTTTCTTTTTTTCTTTCTTTCTACCACTCTTCCTTTCCTTCTTTTCCTTCCTTCTTTCTTTACCTTCCCTCTTTCTTTCTTTCTTTCTTTCTTTCTTTCTTTCTTTCTTTCTGCCTCTCTTCCTTTCTCTCTTTCCCTTTTCTTCCCTCTCTCCCTTCTTTCTTTCTTCCTTTCTTTCTGCTCTTTTTTTCTTTCTATCACTCTTCCTTTCCTCCTTTCCCTTCCTTCCTTCCTTCTTTCTTTCTTTCTTTCTTTCTTTCTTTCTTTCTTTCTTTTTGCATCTTTTATACTTCTTGTCAAAGTGACAATTAAAAACGTCACCAAGACTGAGAACATTTTTTTTTCAGTTTAAAAACTGATCCGGGTTCAATTAACAAAGTAGTTAAGTATTAAAATGATCCTTTAGTTTCAGTCAACCAGCAATTTTTTCAATTCGGGCTTCTTGTGATCACTGGCCAACAAAAGGTAACAGAAGTAACTTATTCATTGATCAACCCTTTCCCAATTTTTTAATTGATTACCCCCGACTCGGCACGCTGCCATAAAAGTTGATCAAGTGACAATTTTTATTGAGTGACTAACCAGACCTGTCTTTATTTTTTTTCTTTTGCCTAGGGAGGATTTGACCCTTGCGAAAATTTGGAGTCCTACCTGGGGTGCATGAAAACCTTGTGCCGGCTCTGAAAAAGATTCTTATATTTTTCGAAAGTTTTCGATTATTATATTAGGCCGATAGGAGCTGTGATTCAAAAAGTAAAGAGTTATTTTAGTAATCTTTCTTTCTTTCTTTTTTTTTAACAGACATATTACGAATTTTTAGACCGTAAGGAATGTCCCTTTCCGTTCTATAAGAATGCGATAAGCCTTTTCGGAAGTAGACTTGTTCTGTCATAAGGGATTCTGTATCTACTTTCTTCAAAAACACACACACACGCCCACACGCGCGCAAGCGAGATATGTCCATAAAAAAGCCGAACTCTTGAAACAATGCAGCGTACCAATGAGTAGTGTCCTGACTGATATTTTGAGAAAGAGTGACTCTGACTATTCGTATGAAAAAAAAAATGCATTATCGGTTAGTTCTTGAGTGAGAGTGAACGTGCGTTTAGTGTTCTTGGTCCTTATTATTTTTTTCTCAAGTTGAACAGCAATTTATCATCAGTTTCTTCTTTCAAAATCATGTTGTACGAACATTTACAGACTCCTGCCTCTTCGAAAAACTGACAGTCAGGCGACGATTTCCACGAATCACACCATGCACTTTTTCAATGAGATCTCCCTCTGTCTACAAGAAACGTCGTCCAGATTTATTATTCCCTCTGGTGAATCTCCTTCCCAAATTTGAAACACAACATTGTGTTACGGCTCTGATAATCCCTCACCCGTGGGCCTGTTGCAAAATTAAGAAAATCTGCGAAAATGTTTTACCTTAATTTGAAACAGAATTTAACACAAACACTCCACTCTCCTTGGTCCTTTTATTGTTCAACTAGGGAAAAAAAAGATCAAGTGTGCCAGACACGCGTACGCTCTCACAAGTGTAGCTCAAAAACTAACCAACGTGTATTGATGCTTTCTTTTCTACAAAAAGACACGGTTACTGTTACATAAGATTTCCGTCAGAGCAAGCTTAAACGTTTCATTGATATCCTGTTTTAATGGTTCGGTTTCCCTATGGACAGACTTAAGATATATATACATATACAACGAAACTGTGGATGACACAATAATTAGCGCTCCCTAATTCAGGGTTGAGCTCTCTCTAAGTGAGGTAACTCGTTCATTGTAAGCTTATGTAATGCTCTTCAAACATGGAATTGAGCACTCTAGTGGGTGAGGAATATATACGATAAATAAATGCATTGCTTAAATTCAACCGTTCAGTTCCGTGGAGTAGAGAAAGGATACCAGCCTCTGGGTCTGAAGCTAAGGTTTCGATCCTGCCTCGTGGTACTGGATGGGATAATGGATTGTCTATAGCCACACTGAAGAGTTGTAATACAACGAATCAGCTGTCTGTGGATGACCCAATATATATATATATATATATATATATATATATATATATATATATATATATATATATATATATATATATATACTAGTTAATACCCGTGAAAAAAAAAATTACGGATATGTTTGAATTTCTACGGAATGATTTTTTCAAGAAAGACAAAAATAGTGAACTAGTTTACATATGTATTAAGGTATCTTTATCAACAAAGTTTTTATACCTTAGTTGAACAGTCCAGTGTCACGGACAACGAACCAAGAAAATCGCACTGTTCGTTATAAGAGCATATACTTGTTTACCCATGCCATTGAAAAAAGGACTACAGTATTTAAATAATTTTGTAACTACACTGTATTTAAATGATATCAAAATACTGGTTTACCAACCATTACCTAACGGAGAAGGGTTAATCTGTATTCATTGGGTTAAGCTTATTTTGGTGCGAGGTCATACGCATGGGAATATCAGTGAATATCGAACTCACTCATTTCCTCCCAAGGCATCTGCTACGAGAAGGTAACTGAAAAAAAAACCTACGACCTACGGACCTTGCACCAATCTTTCCACCTCGGTGGACATGGCTCGCAAACCTTTGGTTTAAATGGTGGAATCGGTAGCGTGCGCGACGCAACTCACTTTGAAACTCGATTGTGCAGGTCTTTCGGCTATTCACGTACGGACCCGATCGACTTGATAGAAATCAGAAGAAATGCTCTAGGTGAACTAGAATTTTAAAATGCTTTTGGGGAAAACCTCTATTGTGACCCAAGGGCGTTTTCAAACATCCCTGCCCATCAGCTATGCCTGTGTGCTTTCCCCCCTCCTCCCGTTGTCTTTATTTTCTCTCTCTCTCTCTCTCTCTCTCTCTGATTATGCCTCTCTCTCTCTCCTTTTTAACCGGAGCGGATCCAGGATTTTGAGCTGGCAGTGGAGGGGGGTCCAAATGATAGAAAATATCTCCGCAAATAAATACGTGAATATCATCCATGTATAAGGTCGACCGATTCAACTTTTACAAAGTCGTACATTTTCAGCCAAAAAAAAAATCAACAAATAAAGAAAGGAATTTACCGAAGAATCAATGAATGATTTTTAAAAAATAATAGAGAACAGGTCTGGGTAGTCGCTCAATAGAAACCGTCATATGATTCCCCTGGATCCGCACCGATTTTGTTGCATTTTTCTCTCTTCCATCGCTGGTTTATATTCTCCCCTTATCTTTCAATACATTTATTTTTTCTTATTTTCCTTAAAGCTTTCTCGACCATTCCCCTCCCAACGGGATTCCCAGAAAACTGTCTTTTAAATCAGTAATGCCATTTATGGTTTATTATTCATAGCTAAAAACTGTCTTCGAAAATGGTTATAATCGGCTAAAATCTTTCGTTTATAGCAAACTTTACAGCTAAAAATGTAAAAAACAAAAACAAAAATAGTATACATTGATGAAAGTAGTTCCAAAATTTCCCGTACCGTTAAAAACCACCCTGTTCAAGGTCTTGTTGTAATCTTATGTGTTTTTAGGGTTTATTCTTGAAGTTAAATGAATTTGAACAACAATACCTTGGCCATACTGCGTCAAAATCAACACTAATCTAAGTCGTACTTTTCAAGTTACTTCTATATACTCATTTGAACCTTGCTTATCAAGCAGACAAATTACACGCTAAGATTCAAGAATAAATAATTAATAAGAATTGTACATACAAACTCACTAATTACTTTTTTTCAAAGGGGCAACATCGCAGATGTTTATCGGCTAAATTATAAAGTCAGCCAGATTTCGCCGGAGAAGTGTTTATTTGGCAACGCTGACTATAAATCGTGAAAACAAGCAGTGACTTCATTTTCATTAAACTTACAAATCATTATTTTCCAATCGGCAGATTTTCGGCTAGTGTAGGTGTTTATCGGCTAATTTCACCTCTTTTCCTCAGAAAAAAAAATTAGCTAGATCTAGCTGAAAAATGGCTATTTTGGCAGCCCTGTTTTGAATTCTCCGCCCACGGTCCCTTCTTTTTATCTTATCCCCCTCCCCCCACCCAACCACTCGCAATCCCTGTTCTCAAAAATTACCAATGTCAAGGTTAAGCGATTGGCGCGCTGAAGCAACCGTATAACTCAGCAAAGCTTACCATTCAACACCAATCGCAAGGGTTGGGGACTAGGAGCAGGGTTGTTGTCAGAAAGTTGGTGACGTTTCTGGCCCCAAACACTTCGAAATGGCCAGAAACAAGTAATAAAAAATGGCCAAAAGCCAAGTTGTTTATGAAAGCTATAACAGGAATACGTACCTTGAATAGAACAGTTTTTCTAATGCAAGTTCCGATGCAGTATGGTTAAGGTATTGGTGTACGAATTAAGATAACAAATTAAGGAAACGAAATCGCATTTAATCATAAGGCCATTATAAGTACGGACAATTTTGGAACGAATTAACCGCACTAATCAAAGTATACTTTGTATTTTAGTAACGTAAGATCCGGTGTATAAGTCAACCTGGCGTATAAGTCGACCTTAAGTTATTTAGTTTAAAATTCAAGTTTGGTCTATATTAAAAAAACACCAAAAAACACTCACCGTATAAGACGACATCTGGTTTTCGAAATCCTTTCTAGGCTTAGAAGTTCGACTCATACCGTGTTCATCGTTATTAGATGAATTATTGTAAATCACTTGTAATAATGAGAGGGGAAAAATAATAATACTAATATTTACTTTCATCTTAATAATTTTTCATTCTTAACTTAACGGTGACGACCTGAGTAATAAAGTAGCGATTGTAAAAAGCAACTGAAAAATTAAGACGAAGGTGAATAGTATTTTTTTAAAAAAGTTCTGATTTCAAAAACGTTGCCATACTGAAATACACAGGCAGAGAAACAGAATTAGTTAAAAATACAGGTATACCGTGATTAGTATGGTTATTTCGATACAAATATGTCTGTGTTGCACAGAGCCATACTCTCCATGGTTTTATAATAATTGATTTTTTTTTCAAACTGGACGGCCATATCAATACCGTATATCAAAATCTCGCTATTCAAGATATTATTGTAACTTAGTCAAAATGACAAAAAAAAAATGCTATTAAAAATGGCCAGATTTGTCAACTTCGGCTATAAAATGGCAGAAATGGTAGCCTTGACTCAGAGGATGTTTTTCTGTAACAGGGGGTCGGGGATAATAAGGAGGCTTTACAAAGCTCAGGGATATAGGTTTAGTCCCCGTTAGGGGCTTGCCAAAAAAATAAATAGAAAAAAAATGAAAACGTAGATAAAGAAGGTTGATCGCAAGGTCTGGGTTAAGGCGTATATAAGGGGGATAAGGGCTTCCCTAAAAATCTGACAGTAGATCTCCCACTTTTTGACTCGATCGCCCCTGCCCCCAAACCTGCGGTATCATTAACCCCCCCGCCTCCAGCGATATTCAGATAAGATTCTCTTTTTTTAATTCCACTCTTTTTCCCCGGGATCTATCTTACTATCATCTCTGACGCCAACACTCCTAAGCACAGTTGCCATTTTAGCTATTTTGTGGCCGAATAAGGCAATTTAGCTTTTTTGAGAAGCATTTGGCCATGAACTTTTTGATTTAGCCATATTTAATACTTGGCCATTTTTATTATATTTCTTTCGAACATTTTAATCAATAAATAGGGAAAAAAACATTTCAAATGAATTCTCAGTGCTTTCTCTCCATAAAACTTTCGTTTCTTCAAGAAATTAGTCAGTTTGAAAAAAGTCAATTTTCAAAGTCTACCCCAGGATTTCAATTTTCAATATAATTGTAATGCTAAACCCGACCCTGATTTTCTGTCCTTCGTACGTTGCAAAAATGTTGACTTTGATGCAGTGGTATTTTTGAAAATAAATTCTTCATTTTTGATGTGTACTGCAGTATTGCTTTGTTTTATAAACAATCGTGGCGTGTGGCCATTTTTAGCATTTTTATCGACGGGGGAGTTGCTGTTGTAGGAAACGTTTTCAGCTATCTGGCAACCCTTGTTCTATCTTTCGATCGTCCCTGACGCCAACCTTCCTCGGTTTTCCGCTTGTCTAGTCGCCGCCTATGCGCTTGGCTTCCCTGGCCCCTTAACCCAAGCACATAGCGTAACATTTCGGAAACAGTCACCCACTTACATCATCGCTGTTCTCATTGGCCGACTTAACAGATGGATCTAATAGCTGTCCTTGGCCGGTGAAAATATGAAACTGAAGCAATATGTGACTGGCTGTCAGTATGCGGAGGAGGGAGAAGACAGAGAAGAGAAAATTATATATATATATATATATATATATATATATATATATATATATATATATATATATATATGAATTATGAATTATGAATTGCGCTATACGGAATATTGTGTAAGTAGAATAAACAATTAAAGGAAATGGGGGCTACTGCAGGAGTCGAACCTGCCACAGATAGCTAACCGCTTCAACGTAGCGATGCACTCATCATTAGGCTGAACAGCCCGCCGGTAACGCAAAGGCCGAATAACTGCTTTCAACCCTAAATTTTCATCTCATTTATTCTCGGTCTTTTTCGTCTCTTTCAACGCGACCGTAAGTAAATCAGAAATGGGCGTATTTGCTGCAACAGAATGAATTATAAATTGCGTTGTATCGTATAGAAACTTATCTGAAATGATTTCCCATCGTTATATATCAGACATTGCTTTATATTACATTATATTATGCTATACTGCAAACCTGATTTGTACTATATATATATATATATATATGTTGTAGTGCTTCTTTGTATGTATATATGCCTGTACTCTTATCACTCGAGAGCTACGCATCCTAGACCAAGAATAAAGCTATATTCAAATTCAGCTTGCCGCCAACGACTCATAACACACATCAGTTGGTCGATATTAGGAAAGAACATTATTTTGAATTGATTTTTTTTTTTCACGTTTTCTGAATTTCGTTCTCGTCTGATATTTATCAAACTGACAGTCCTTCGGCATTTAACCTGCAGTCAGTCAAAAGTAGGTCGTGTGTTTGTTGTCCCTGGGGAATCGAAGAGCTGGCCTTGTACGAATAGTATCCAGCCACTGACTGTAGTAACCTACGTACTATTCTACAGATCACCGTAGTTGGGTGCAAAAAACTCCACAATATTGAATCATCGCACCGGAAAAAGCAACGTTGCTTCCTGCGTCACATGACACACAAAGCAATGTTTCTGTCTCCAACTCTCAAACGATCTTTTGCAGCGTTTCTTGAACTATCTACTACCACGCCGTCATTTAGTAGTTGGACCTTACCTCTACGCCCTCATCATCTTAAATAAAATGAATACTTTCGGATAAGTCTGACAAATATGTGAAAAAGGGTTGATCAATACCCACGTATATAATCATCAGCAATATGAATTTGTCTTCTGTCACGCTTACGTGATCAATGACGTCTTATGACGTAGCTCAGTAAAAATAGAATTTTATGTTACATTAAACTTAATAAATTGTATTTTTACTGGATTTTAACTTTAGATCTGTTTAATATTCAAGAAGTATTGAATACAAACAGAACAATATATTTTTGATGTTTTATAATAACAATGCAATTAAAAAATTACTTGATAATTCGGTCATTTTTTTTGACAGCAAAGATGAACTAATATATAAACTATGAACAATATGAACTAATATTCCTCGTGATATTATGCAGACACTTGAAATTCTTACTTTTTTCCTACTGGCTCACTACCCCTTCGTGAAATTACATATGACCCTTTGGGGTACGTCCCCCAGGTTGAGAACCATTGATCCATGGAGACCTAATCATTCATTATTTTTTTAGTAATTGTGCCTTTTTTTTTCAAGAAGACATTCTTTGAGATGTTAAACATTAGTCCATCGGCACACCCTAAACCAAAAACAGCACTAAAAAAAATCAAAAAACAAACAAAAAAACAAATCAGATCTGGTTAGTTATTCAATAGAAATCGTCATTCGACCAATGTCCTTTGGCAGCATATCGTGTTAGTGATGATCAATTAAAAAAATCTGGAAAAGTGGGAATTAATGGATGTTCCTTCTCTCGCCTTTTGCTGGACAGAGATAACTAAAAAGGTCTGAAATTTTCAAAAAACAAAACAAACGTGAATGCTGCTGGACACAAACTAAGGGATCAATTTTGCTTACGTTTACATTGAAAATTGACCCCCCCCCCAAAATGAAGGATGATTAAAAAAAAAGAAGATTTTTCTATATATAATAAGGATATTTTTTATTGAGCAATATATTTCGTCCAACACTGGTTTTAATCAGTTGCAAATCGAACAGCCGATCACGTAAGCGAATTAAAAAAATGAACGTCTTGAAGAATTTCATTTATTCATTTACCTAATCGGCTTTCCGATCTGATACTGGTTAACGCCAGTGCCGGACGAAATATATTCCTGATAAAAATCTCTCTACAATTATCACATTCTGTTGGATATGAACTATGCTATCTAATTCAGCGCTCTGGCTACATTGGTGCGGCTTATACGCGCGGTACATTGCTAGCCAGCTGCACCAACTAAAAAAAACTGAAGAAACCTACAGTGACAGTTTCGTTGACATTCTTGGTTGACGGTTTCTAATGAAAATTGAAGGCTCCATGAGATTGGCAAACTCTTTAGTGGTCTTTCACTTTCCTCCATGATTTTATTTTGAGTACGAAAAGCCCTTTGAACATCTTTTTTTTTGTATGGCTTCCATTCTGTTTGATCGAATCAATCATCCGAACAAAATCCTCCTCGCCAGTCTCGTTCGGATAATTGTCGGCCTTCAGTATATTCGAAACCAACAGCCGAAACCACCTTTTTTTAAAAAAAATCGACTGAACTCTAATATTCAATTGTGCAACAAGATGATGTCATTTCTTTTTAGAACGGAAATAAACACCGCACACTGAACTATTTAGAGACTCCTGAGACTTATGTATTCTGAGGTGTCTAAGGCTACAATTATACGCACAAACACACACACACACACACACACACATATATATATATATATATATATATATATATATATATATATATATATTTGTATATGTATGTATATTATTGTGTCATCCACAGACTGCTGTTTCGATATATTACATCTCTTCAGTGTGGCTATAAACTTTGCATTATCCCATCCAGTGCTACGAGGCAGGATTGGAACCTTCGCTTAAGACCCGGAGGCCGGTATCTACCTTTGCGCTAGTAAGGCTGAATTTGAGCGATATATTTATTTACGGGTAAATTTCCTATCCACCAGAGTGCTCTATTCCTATGGAAGAGCATTGCATAAGCTTACAATGGATGAGTTACCTCACTTAAAGAGTGCTCAACCATGAATAGAAGAGCATTATATATATATATATATATATATCCCGTAGATCTCTTTGGTAAGTCTTTATTAGGTTGTCAGTTTCGGCAAAAGTTTTCGTTGACGGTATAAAAATACCTAACTATTCCCGAGAAAGACTCACGAAGCAAAAGAAACGGCCTATTTCACGATATCAGTATCTAAGTAACTTGAATGCTGACTGGAGAACTTGACACGTACAAAGGTTTACTGTAAGCTGACCTGACACAAAGATAATTTTGTCTCAGAACTAACACGTATTTCGTTCGCCAAAGGCGTAGTAATTTGTCCTATAAAAAAAAGGTATGTGTGTATTTTTTAACGTAACGCAACACACAAGCTATTTTGTTTCGATTCCATACATCGAAGAGGCCCTATATTGTTAAATATAGAAAAGGGGAAAACGAACAGAGATAGATGGACCAGAAGGGGGGGTAGTCGTGGTTGTACAATAGTTATTTTATCGATCACGCAAACCAGAAAGGGAGATAATTCAGTGACCTATGTTCTGGTGAAATGTATGGGGATACGAATTTTCTCCGTCCCGGAATCACTGACCAGAATATTCAGGCTCGTCCTGAGACCCTCAACAGTGTCCGTCCGGTGAACCTTGTCAAGCCTGCCCTGATGACTGAGCGAAATCATGAGCGAAGACTTGGGGACTCTTGCTTTACAGGATTCGTCTTGACCTCTCTTTCAGGTTCTCTAGTTTTCTCTTTGATAATTGTTCTCCCCAAATCAGAAACCCTAATACAATTCGTGGCTTCGAGTACGGCTTTGATAATTCTCCCCATAGGCCAGCTGCAACATTAGAAATATCTCCCAAGATGTTTTTTCCTCATTCTAAACAGAATTTGACACGAAGATACCACCCTTCTAAAAAAACCTTCATTTTCCAACTAGAGAAAAAAAGCCAAGCACATCGGACATAGGTTCACTCTCGCACGTACAGTTTAAAAACTAAACGACGTGAATGGATACAGTTTTTTTTTCATCCGAAAGGTCACAGTCAATGCTATATAACATCTCTGTAGGAGCAAACTAAAACGTCTTATTGATACGCTGTTTCCAAAGTTCGGCTTCTTTATGGACAGACCACGTATATTTGCATAAAGGGATTAATAGCAATAACAATATCAATAATTACCCACCCATAACGCAATGGGTTCAGACTTCTAATAGAGATTGAAGGCCTTTTTATGCCCAGGAAAAACCATACAAACAATAGGTCCCCTTTGATCTTGAGAAATGTCTTTTCTTTTATAGATGTGGATAAAATCCTTTTCATATTCTTCATGGCAGTTAATAAAAACGAGAATTAGTTTCAGTTATAGCTGACTCTTGTCTCTGGTTGGCCAAGACCGAAGTTGCATCACACGATAGTCATTGGTAAACACTAGTCTCTTTTTTTTGATCAAACATGTATAACTAATAACCCCGTAAGTCTAAAGAGAGCACAAAAATCATCTATCGAGCCAATAATCTTTTTTGAACGACGTCTTTTGTTGCTGCTGAGCTCGTTTTAGCATTCTTTCTATCTCTGTTTCGTTTCTTACCAACCCCTATGTGACCCTATCTTTTATAGGTCTTCTCTCTCTCTCCCCCCTCTCTCTCTCTGTCACTTTTAGTCTCATTCTGTGCACGATCAGTCGGTCTTTCCTATTTCTTACTAACTCAGATGTGATTTTATTACGTCTTTTAAGGGTCTTCTATCTCCCTCGAGACGGAGAGAGAGCAAGGTGGAGAATAAGAAGTGGTAGAAAGGGTACAGACGGGTATGAGCGAGAAAGGGACTGAAAGGGGGAAGACAGAAAGAGAGAAGGAGAGAAGGTGGAGAGAATAAGAGGCAGTTGAAAAGGTCTGGAAAGATAAAAGAGTGAAAAGGGTGAAGTGAAAGAGAACACCTATAAAAGACGTGAGAGGGTGACAGATAAGGACTAAATGAGAGATTGAGAGTGGGAAGGGGAAGAAAGAGAGAGAGAGCAAGAGAGAGAGGGGGCTGGGAGAGAGAGAGAAGAACAGAGAGAGTCGGCAAAAAGGTGGAGAAGGGTCTGAAAGAGAAAGGAGTCTCTCTCTCTCTCTCTCTCTCTCTCTCTCTCTATATATATATATATATATATATATATCCTTCCACACATCTTTTCGTTGCTACCTCGCTCATTATATCATTCTCTCTCTCTCTTTCTCTTTCTCTCCTTACCGGTTACTCTCTCACATTTTATATTGGCCCTCCACTCTCTCTGTCAATTTCTCTCCGCTATCTCTCTGTGTCCTTCCTACCACCACTATCCTTTCTCTCTATCTCTCTCTTTCCGTGCCCCTTACTCTCTCACGTCATTTATTGGTCTCCCCCACCCTCTCTTCATTTCTCTCTTCTATCTTTTTATATCCTCTCTAACACCTCTTACCCCCTCTCTCTCTCTTTCATTCACTCTCTCTCTCTCTAACCATATTCTCTCCCATCTTCTTCCCTCTCCTCTTCCCTTCTGCCTCTGTGATTTTTAAAACCTGACCTGGCTAAACTACCCTCACATTTTCCACCCTCTCGCTCTACAGACGTGTGCTCTTCCTCCATGAAAGTAATAAAACACCTTTTTGTATGTTGGCCGGTCTCTTTGATCTCAGCCTATACTCGCCAATGCTCTTTATTCAAAGATCATATAAGAAACTGTCAACCAAAACTGCCACCAAATCTGTCAACATAGTTTTCTTCAGTTTCGAAGTTGGTCTGGCTTGCTGGTTATTCATGTATGTATCGCTCGTACAGGTTGCACCAATCGAGCAAGAGAACTGAAAAGAATTCAACATTCACTCTTAATGTCTATAAAAATGTACAATGTAAACTTCTGCTAAATTAGTCTGTTAGTTTGTGTCTGGTAGCATTCACGCTTGCTTTTTGAAAATTTCAGACCCTTTACCGATCATCGCCCAACAAGAGATCAGAGAAAGGCTTTAGTCACTTATCAACCCTTTTTCTAATCTTTCAATTGATTATCCCCAACACAGCACGCTGTGAAAATACGTTGTTCAGGTAACGGTTTCTATTGAATAACTAACCAGACATGTTTTTTTTATTTATTTGTTTCACGGTCATAAAAACCATATTATAAATGTACTTGCATTTAAGGTTTGCAGTTGTGAAGAGACCTCTTTTCGTATGCATACAGATGGGATGTTTTGACATTATATGGACATGAAAAGGTTTATAGTTACTCATATGTTACTTTTACGTGCGTACCACTTTAAATAGAGGAACAATGATTGCCTGATTCTATGAACCATAAATGAAGAGAGATAGACTTAGAGACGGGTTTGGGTTTTGGGAACTAAGTATACATCAACGCTGGGTTTTGGGCAGTAAGTATACAGAAAGCCAAAGTCTTGGGGACTAAGTGTACAGCGACCTTTGGTTTTTGGAAGTAAGTATACAGAAAGCCCAAGTCGTCAGAACTAAGTGTACAGTGACCCTGGGTTTTTGGAAGTAAGTATACTGGAAGCCTAGGTTTCGGGGATTAAGTATACAGCAACTCTGGGTTTGGGGGAGTAAGTATACAGAAAGCATAAGTCTTGGGGACTAAGTGTACAGCGACCCTTGGTTTTCGGAAGTAAGTATACAGAAAGCCCAAGTCGTCAGAACTAAGTGTACAGCGACCCTGGGTTTTTGGAAGTAAGTATACTGGAAGCCTAGGTTTCAGGAAATAAGTATACATCAACCCCGGGTTTTCGGAAGCAAGCATACACAAAGCTTAAGTCTTGGGAACTAAGTGACCAGCGACCCCAGGTTTTTGGAAGTAAGTATATAGGAAGCTCAGGTTTTGGGGATTAAGTATACAGCAACCATGGGTTTTTGGAAGTAAGTATACAGAAAGCCTAAGTCTCGCGAACGAAGTGCACAGCAACCCTGGGTTTTAGTAACTAAGTATACAGCAAGCCTAGGTTTTGGGAACTAGGTATATATCAACCTTAGATTTTCGAAAATAAGTATACGGCAAGAACCAAGTTACAGCAACCCTGGGGTTTGGGAACTAAGTATACAAGAAGCCTGGGTCCTTGGAACTAAGTATACGGTAAGGTTTTATTTTAGGGAACTTAGTATACGGCAAGACGGTGTTTTGGGAAGTAGGTATACAGTAAGGCAGTATGGCTGGGTTTGGGGATCTGGGTAAATAAGGTAATAATGTTACTTTTAGAAGACATTGAATACATAAAAAAATGGAAATTGAGAAGTAGGTGTACGCTGTACTCTGCGTAGCCCCCCGCTCCCGGTCGTTTTGTATTGAGTGAAAGGGGACAAGGTCAAATGAAGGAAAGTCAAAAGAAAATAAGAGATGCCAGAAACAGAAAGGAAAGAAAGCTTAAATAAGAGAGAGAGAGAGAGAGAGAGAGAGAGAGAGAGAGAGAGAGAGAGAGAGAGAGAGAGAGAGAGAGAGAGAGAGAGAATATGTGTGCTGGTGTGAGAAAGAAAATGTGTTTGTATGTGTAAAAGAGACAGAATATGTGTGTGTGTAAGTGTAAAAAAGAGAGAGAGATTATATGTGTGCATGAGTGAGAGAGAGAATAAGCGCATGTGTATGTGTGTAAAAGAGGGAGAATATGTATGTGCGTATGTGTAAAAGAGAGAGAGAATATGTGTGCGTGTATTTATGAAAGAGAGAGAGAGAGAATGTGTGTGTGTGAGTGTGTGTGAAAGAGTGAGAGAGAGTGAAAGACGGAGAGATATGTGTGTGTGTGTGAGAGATACGGGGTAGAAGTGAAAGTGTATAGAGAAAGCATATGTGTATGTATGTATGTATGTATGTATGTATGTGTGTATGTATGTATGTGTGTGTGTATGAACTATGGAGAGAAAAATTAAGTACTTTTAGGCGTGTCATAGAATGTGACAGTTGTGTAAATAAATTTTTTCAACAAAGCTTCTAAAAAATTTTTATTGCAATTTTAACAAGTGGTTTTCACAGGAAAGGAAGAACCTGTATGAAAAAATAAAAACGAATAAGTAAAAGAGAAGTAAAGAGAAACCGAATGATCAAATGGGTCTTTTAAATAATAAACAGATGTAAAACAAAGAAGTGTGAGAGAATTCAAAGAGTGTTTCGTTGCTTTTATTGTTCACATAATGTTTCGGTCGATTCATTCTACGGCCATCTTTATGTGCACTATCCGTTTGTAATAGTGGTAGATAGATTTTTTTTCAATAGCATCAACGCTTATGACGTAGAATTCATAGTTTTTTCTTTTCTTTCCTGGTTAGGCCAGGATTTCAATACATTGTCCCCGTTGAGTAGCAGAAGCCTATCGAATTAAATTCTGCGCTTGTCTGACTTATACACCGGGTAGAAATGCTGATGTATGTTTCATTGATCTTTCTCAGCTTCTAGCTGCTTTGCTTGTCTATTATATGGACTTCTTCCCACTGAGGAAAATGGTCCGCCATTCCAGATTTGTCTGTTTCGCCTCTGGTTATGGCCTTTTTTATGTTCCACGTGTCTGTCTTCGAGGGAGGGGACAGCTACTCAACAACACAAGCAACAAGAACGAGCTCAACCGACTAAAAAAATTCACTGAATACTAATGACCATTCTCTGACCTATAGACTGTGAGAGATTAGTACAAAAAACAAAAACAAAAACAAAAACAAAAACAAAAAAAACAGAGAAAAGAGCGAGAGAAATGCAACAGTGTATGTTATACCCACTCTGTCTCGGTAGATGATGGAGCGTGCGTCAGGGGGTACCATATGATTGAGCAGCATCGCCTGGTGGGGCCAGGCAGCCGGATTCCCGATTGTCACTTTGGCATGTCCCTCTGCCGACAACAGTCTCTCCACACTGGTCCCATCTCCTTTTCTCGCTCGTCTGAATACCTTGCCTCAATCTACCACGGTCTACGACCATAACCTTACAGCCTGCCGGCTTGACGTTGTCCGCCTTCGGGCCTCGTTTAAAAACGTCTATACAACGAAGAACAGGCTTTCTTTCCTGCAGGTTTGGAGCCATCGAGAAGCTCACCGTACAATACTTCAGATATTGTGCACCACAAGCCTTCCATAGATTTGCCAGGCCTTCAGATAATGCAGGTCGTAGTCTTTTTTAATATGCAACCAACATTCTTTCTCTTCTTTTGGTTGAACCACGTTGTCGTCCAGACGTGTTGGAAGGTGTAGACAAAAGTATGGTTCAAATTTTCAACGTTTTCCTGTTTCTTCTCGTTGGATACACTTCTCGATATTCTCCATTTTGCCATTATATCGCTCGGTATTTGTTTTTCGATAAACCCCCAATTAGCACCTTTTCCTTGGGCTCAAATCTCTACTAGATCCCATGATGACAATATTGGACAAGCACGCATGGCTATCACAACTACACGATAAACATGTTTGATTTGAGACAAGAGTTGGCCTACACATGAACTTCAGTAAAACAAAAATCATGTGCAAAGACCACATTGAGAATAAGGACATGGCTGTCAAAATCGAAGATGCAAAACTGGGAAAAGTAGACCACTATAACTACCTAGGACCACGAATCTCTATGAAACCTACGAAAGAGGAAGAGATCAAGCGAAGAATCACACTAGGATGGCAAGCCTTTGGCAGAGCAAGCTCAACCTTAAAAAAACAAGTTGATCCCAATAATCTTAGAAAGAAGAGTATACAACCAATGCATTCTCCCAATAGTCACTTATGGAGCTGAAACATGGAACCTAACCAAGAGACAGACCTACAAACTGAGAAGTATGCAACGTGCATATGAGAGAATCATGCTCAACCTTACATGGAGAGATCACAAGACAGCACAGTACGTGAGGAAGAAAACAGGAGCCAGAGGCACCATAGAATCTAATAGAAAAATTAAATGGCAATGGGCAGGCTATGTTGCAAGAATGACTGACAACTGATGGAAATCACGACTCACAACATGGATCCCCAGAGATCACATGCGAAATCGAGGCCGACAAAATACAAGATGGAGAGATGAACAAGACAAATTTAGAAAACACTGGCTCGGTGACGCCCATGACAGAGAAGTGTGGCGAATCCCTGGGAAGATGATGATGACCATAAGAGTGATTAAATCAACACACTGTAGGAACGAGAATATAAGGGATATTGTGAAAGAGTGAATGGGGGCAGGGGTGAAGCTGGGCAATTTTAAATCGCCCTCGGCCCTTCAGTGGAGAAAAGAATGAGACCATAAAGTAAGGCTGAAGAAGAAGAAGAAGAAGAAGAAGAAGAAGAAGAAGAAGAAGAAGAAGAAGAAATAATATCTCACCTACTGACGAATCTAACTAACCGGTTGGAGGGGCCCCAAGGAGCCAAGGATGGGGGGGGGGTGTAAAAAAAAATGTTTTTCTAATAATAATAATAATGAGTAAACGTTGGGAATTTCAGCCCTCTATTTCGTCCTGTGCACATGATACATACACAGCCAGCCAGACCGACTTGAAAACTGAAGAAATCTGTTTACAGTCTTTAGTAACTGTTTTTGTTGACGGTATCCCCAAAAGATGCCGAGTTAGCAACATTTAAGAGAAAATCCATCTGCAGATAGGTCTTATGGGTAATTTACATGGCCCCTTTTTAGGGGCTGGCAAAAGAAAAACTAGAAAGTAGATATCAACAAGGATAACTCTAGAAAGACAAAAGAAAAAAGAAAAGAGGGCAAGTGTTCCTACCCACTAACCACTTCACCTGATTTTGCAGAAAAACAAGAAGAAAATGTAAGTTGGTCTGGTTAGTCACTTGATAGAAACCGTAATATGACCAACGTCTCCCAGCAGCATGTCGTGTTGGGGGTGATCAATTAAAAAATAGGAAAAGAGAGCAATTGTCGTATAAGTTATTCTCTCGCCTTTTATTGGACAGTGATCACAAAAAATGATTATGATTAAAAAAAAAAAAAAAATGAATGAACGATCCAGGACACGCACTGTCAGAGACCAATTTAGTTTGAACACACATTGTAAATTGAACCCCTACTGAAAACCTATTGATGGGAATTTAAAAAAAAAAATTCTTTTAGACATAAGAGTTTAAGATTGAAAATTTCAGCCTTCTAGCTGCATTGATACGTCCTGTCCCCGTCATACACAGCCATCCATCCATTCAGCCAGGCGCACCAACTTGAAAACAATAGAAACCTGTGTTGACAGTTTTGGTGACAGTTTTCGTTGATGGTTTCTAATAACACTAGAAAGGGAGAAAAAAAGAGGGCAACTGACCCTATCCACTAACCACTTAGCTTTGTTTTACAGAAAGACAAAAAAAAAATAATTCTTTTCCAGTGATATAGACAAAAGAATATATATATGTGTGTGTGTATACATATATGTGTGTGTGTATATGTGTATATATATGTGTATATATATGTATATGTGTATATATATATATATATATGTATATGTGTATATATATATATATATATGTATATGTGTATATATATATATATGTGTATGTGTATATATATATATATATATATATGTGTGTATGTGTATATATATATATATATATATATATATATATATATGTATATGTGTATATATATATGTATATATATGTATATGTGTGTATATATATATATATATATATATATATATATATATATATATATATATATATATATATATATATATATATATATATATATATATATATATATATATATAAATGCTCTAGATCAACACTCTTTCCC
>OY735239.1:6567425-6624925 GCA_963457665.1 Thysanoteuthis rhombus | reverse complement strand
TGGAGCCCAAGCAAGAACAGCCGAAGCCATATCCGGCGTAAGGACACCATTTAATTATAAGTGGGTGTGTTATCAAAACTGTTTTCTTGTCTACGTAATTGTACGTATTCTTTTTTTTTGTATATTTACGTTTAGGTATATATATATATATATATATATATATATATATATATATATATATATATATATATATATATATATACATATATGTATGTATATATACATATATGTATATATATATATATATGTATAAATATATATGTATATGTATGTATATATATATATGTATATATATATATAAGTATATATATATATATATATATATATATATATATATATATATATATATTCTTTTTATGATTACGTACGTATATGTGTGCGTATACTTTTCATGTAAGCATTTGCAGATGTATACGTGTATTTTTTTTTGTGAACGTACGTATGTAGACGGCTAAGTGGTATTGTAAACTAAAAAAAATCTCATTACAAATAAAGTGTACTTGCGAATTTTCACTGTCAACAGAGTCAACTTATGTTTCTTCAGTTTTTTAGTGATTCTTCTTAGTTGCGTGGCTATGTAAGTGTCATACATACAGGCGGCTCCGGCCGCTTACAGAAATAGGTGGACAACGCCGGGGCCCATATCGTAAACTAACACAGCAAGTAAAAATTCTACCATTGTATGGTCGTAAGTAAAGCTAGTTTGATTACAATCGACCCATAAATAATAAAGTTGTAACTAATTTTCAATCGGGAGTTTCTTTCAACCCTCTCCGTGTATAAGAGCGTATGGAATGTGTGTTTTCTGATGTATGTATACATTGTATTTGTGTGTTGCTCGAATACATGAGTGTATACGTATTTACATGAATATCTACCAACGAATACATACGTACGCACGTGTATATGTGTGTGAGCACGTTAATATTAAGGTGGATCAATGCCCGATCTATGTGATTAATACTCACCACTGCATCAAGTGCATTAACAAGGAAGGGGATAATGTTGAAAAATAGATATTTGTTGAGAAAAATATATACTTTTCCCAAAATCAGGTCACGAACTTATTGTCGAATCTACGTATGAATATGTACTTACGTAAGAATGTCTGTCAGTATGTGTGTGTATACGACTTGGGTTTTTTTTGCGTATACTAATCAATTAGCGAGTGTGTTGATAGATCGTCTGTGAATATATGTATGTTTATGTATGTCGAGTGTACCTATGTGTATAGTGAGTGTGTAGCTCTTTAACCTGTGTGAATGGTAGTACCTTTTCTTTTCCAGCGTATGTGCATGTGTGTGAACGCATGTTTCTATATAGACCAGGGTTGCGCTTTTGGCCTTTATATGGCTAAAATTGACAAATCTAGCCTCCTTGAAAAATATTTGGCCATGGACTTTTTTGTTCGGGCATAATTAAGTTTTGGGCCATTTTGACTTTGTTGTAGTAGTATATCAAACAGGTCCTTATCATCAGTGTGTACTTCGAAATCACGAAGTCTTATAAACAATAATTATTAGTAATTTCTTTATACTAGTATTTACCTTCATTTTCAGTTGCTTTTTATCGTCATCGTGAAGTTAGTTAAAAAGCCAACTGAGGAATTAAGGTGATTACAAGCATAATTAAAAAAAATAACTACGATGATTAACAACATACTGAATATAATAAAATGAACGATTTTAGCATTCGGCAATTTCTAGCCATTTTTACGTGTTTTTAGCTAGAAACATCTCCAATTATCTGGCAACCCTGATATAGACCCTCGCATAGCTAACTTAGGAATTCCTAAACAAACCACTGCTTTGCATTCCAGAATATGTACAAACATACAAACACACAATCCACTGCACAGGCGAGCGTACACAGTGGTTGTCGGATATCTATCTCCCCACCCACATCAGACACTTATCCCCGATCATCGCCCACACCACCCGAAACCCTACTAGTAAAATCCAGCCCCTCCCTTTTGGAAGATAGCAAAAGACGTCAACACCCATGTATTAGCCAATCAAGTGACAAGACCCTGCCCTGAAAGTTTTGTGGGCCACGGGCTAAGCGAGCCGAGTGCCTGGATTGCTCTATTTTCTAGCATTACCAGGAACGACCCTCTCGTGGTATTGGGCGGATTCCCTTCTCAAAAGAAGCCCGCAACGATTCTTTGTCATAACTGATTTCTCGCTTTGCAAATTCCGCTGGGTGGTGCTATATTTAGGAATCAATGTATGAACTGGGTACTGGACTGGTGAGGGTCGGGATAGTGAGGGTACTTCACTGGTGAGAGTCGGGGTGATGGCCATTCGCAGCAGGGGTTGAAATAGTTGCGGTGGTCGTATGAGAGCCCTTCAAATAGCTGTAATACTGAAATCACCGAGTGTCTTCTGAGGGGACTATTTATGCTTTTGCTAGGCTTCCCCCCGTTATAACACTGTTCCTTATAGCGTGGTTCGCGACGTGACACAGAGTATGGTGTTCCCAATTAGCTACATGTAGGCCCCAAATGGATAGATTTAGCTGGAAAAAAATAGCTAACTTTAATCGCAGCTCGGTTATAATGCAATTTACTGTCGTGTATCTCAACAAGTGCGCTTCAACGGGGGACACCATATGTGTTATGTTGGTAATGGTGGGCCCCGAAATATTAATCTATGTAAAAAATACCTTGATCAAGATAAAAAAATTGTTGAATTTTGAACTAAAATAGCTATTACTTCAATAGGTTATAACGCAGTTTGCTTCCTCGGACCCCAACAACTGCGTTGTGTCGGTGTTACTGATAGTGTTTTACCTTCAACTACTTACCTCTAATTGCCTTCAATTCCACCAATAATTACCTAGTAATTAAGTTAGTGTCAGTCATCAGTATAATATACACTTAGCTGTGATATTTAATGCTATAGATATTGTCCTCAAACTGTACACACACACAACTACAATACAGATGATATAAAATAGCTGAGGCTGAAGTCATTGTTGCCAACTCCAAATGTTTTCGCGCTGAATCGATCTCGAAAAAGCGTCAAAAACATCAAAACGCTCCCCGAAAGCCATTTTAATTCCTAGAGTTTCACAAAAAAAAAATTGCTAGGAAATAGCAACAAATTAGCAAAAATCGCTGGAATAGCACTAAATGTTGAATTAGTGCGCTGCCAAAGCAAGAAACGCGCTAAATTTTGCGCGAAAAGAGAGCGGAGAAGTAATGGAGTATGTGGGTAAAAGTCGTGTCTGGTTATTCACTTAATAGAAACTGTCAGGTAACCAGCACACCATGTTGGGGATGATCGATCGAAAAAGTGAAAAAAAAAAGGGGGAGACCAATGAATAAGTTATATCTCTCGCCTTTCGTTAGACAGTGATCACGTTCAAAAAACAAACGTGAGCCCTGCCGGACAATAATTAAGAAACTGATTTAGCATACACCTAGATTTTAGGTTGAACCCCTCTCACTAAAAACGTGGGGAGATTTTCAAAAAACAATTTTTTTAGACATAAGATGGAGTAAATGCTCAAGTTTTCTGCTCCATAGCTCCATTGGTGCGGCCTGTACCAGCGATACACACATAGAAATCCAGACAGACATACAGAATCCCTTAGGAACTGAATAAACCTATGTAAGCAGTTTTGGTCAAATTTTCGAATATCAAAAATGGGGGTGAAAAAAATGAAGATCCGATGAAAGGTTGAGATTACCCAGTACAGAGTACATAGTTGGCAAGAATACCGGGGAAAGTGCTGGATATTTTACAAGATTTGCTATCACTTTATTCTTGTTTCCTTGTCCTGTGATACTTCAAAGCTTTGAACATCATAATTCATAGTCATGTGATCTGCTTGTGCATTGAACATCACAGTTCTTGGTCATGTGACCTGCTAATACTTTGGACATCACGATTCTTGGTCATGTGACCTGCTAATGTTTTGAACATCACAGTTCTTGGTCATGTGACCTGCTAATACTATGGACATCACAGTTCTTGGTCATGTGACCAGCTAATGCTTTAGACATCACAGTTCTTGGTCATGTGACCTGCTAATGCTATAGACATCACAGTTCTTGGTCATGTGACCTGCTAATACTTTTGGCATTACAGTTCTTGGTCATGTGACCTGCTAATACTTTGGACATCACAGTTCTTGGTCATGTGACCTGCTAATGTTTTGAAAATCACAGTTCTTGGTCATGTGACCTACTTATACTTTGGATATCACAGTTCTTGGTCATGTGTCGTGCCAATCTAATGCTTTGGGCTTCACATGTCGTGGTCATGTAACCTTTTAATGCTTTGGACATCACAGTTTTCATTTAAGTGACCTGCTAATGCTTTAGGCATCACAGTTCTTGCTCATGAGATCTGCTAATGCTTTGGACATCGCATATCCTGGTCATGTGACCTTTTAATACTTTAGACATCACAGTTCCTGGTTAAAACAGTTGCCAGTGCATTGAACATCATAGTTCTTAGTTATGTGACCTGCTATTGCTTTGGATACCGCAGGTTTCAGTCATGTGATGTGCTAATGCTTTCGGCCTTACAGGTTTTGGTCATTTGATCTTCTCTTTTCCATATCACAGATCTTGGTCGTATAATGTTTTAAATCATTTGGTATCATGTTCTCAGTCCTATGACACAGCATGTCTTCTCGATCATAGTTTTTGTCCCCATGTCTTCATAATGGTTCTGGCATCACAGTTCTTGGTCCTGTGATCTGGAAATGCTTTGACGTCACGTTTCCCGGTCATACGATACGATAGTGCTTTGGCCATTATATTTCTTGATCATGAAATCCATTTAACCGACTCGAAAATATAAAAAAAAAGACGCAAAACTGATTTAAAACCAAACGTGAGTGAATTGTAATACGAGAAGAATTTAAATTCGGAGTGTCTGAAAATCGTGGGGTCAGCCCAAATAATCTATCGCTATTTATCGTTCGATGAATGACTAAAAGCCACTCGCTATCTATTCGTTTTCTCCCCCACCACTCTCTCTATCAATTCCTTTCCCATTTTCTCTGCCTTATGTCTTACACTTTGCTAGTTCAAACTAATTCCCTTAGGAGAGGTATGAATTCACCTTTTATACCCCAAGCCAAGCTCAGACATGAAAGTCAGTGGGTTATATAGCCTGAGCCCACGATTTTGGAAGGGCCTACTCAGACACCGAGCACGAGAGTCGATGCGGAGACAACCAGTCTAGGAGAATCCCCCTCTCTCTATTCTTTTCCCCACTTTCTCTGTCTTATGTCTTACACTTTGCTAGTTCAAACTAATGCCCTTGGGAGAGGTATGAATTCACCTTTTATATCCCAAGCCAAGCTCGAACAGGGAAGTCGGTGGATCATATAGCTCGAGCCTATGAATTTGAAAGGGCCTATTTCAAAGGCAAAGCACGAAGGTCGAGGCAAAGGCAACCAGTCTAGGAGAAGGTCAATTCTGACTCCAAAGGTAATGCAGTCAAACTGATGTCAAATGTATCGTATTCCTTTGAAGAGAGAGAGAGGGGATTCTGTCGATTGGTCATTCCATGATCTCCATACGCTTCACCTGGGCTTGTGCCGCAGGGGATCTCTTTGGTGTCTCTCCGTTGTCTGTCGAGACAGGGGACCCTTTGTTGGCTTTTTTCGATTATTAAGATATTTGCTTATATCAATATTAAAGAACGAAGTTTTTATTTATCTAATCCGGTGGTTCCAAACCTTTTCAATATCTTTCCTCGCCTTTGTCAATAAGATTATTAGTTTCTCTCTTGCTTTTAAGTAACAGAAAATAATTATTTTATTTTGCGTATTATTAGATAGCTTTATAATGAGAATTAATTGTCAAACTCCTGCTATTGAGTTTTGACTTTGTTCCCGTTTGTCACAACGATGACAATGACCTCACCTAAAACCTGTGCCGTCATTTACAAATTACAGTGACAAAGTGACGTACGCTAAAACTGATTACCAATCCAATCCCGCTTTTGAAGCCTAACTAAGGTCGACTTATTTTGCTGGTTAGTAAATACCATTTACCAGAGCTACTAATTAAGGAGTCGAAATCGGACATGTTGATTCGGGATAATTTTGGATGATGAAAAGAATTCTGTTTCGTTTACCTTTCAGATTTTCATGAATCAAGGGAGTGTGACCCTGGTGTTGTCAAGCTTGTTAAATCTTATGATTGTACAACTGCTGCTGTGTATTTGCTACTCGAAGAAAGCCAAGTGAAAATAATAAGAAACATAATTTGAAATTCCAGTTTATTACTATAAAAATAAGAATTCTTCTATGGTAGCTGGTATACACATCATAGTGAACTCTGTCCTGATTTTTTGTGCAATTTTTTCGATTTGTTGGACAACGAATCTCCATGAGACCCTCAAAAGAAGAAGAAATTAAGCGAATAATCACCCGAGGATGGCAAGCCTTTGGCAGAGCAAGTTCAACCTTTAAAAACAAGAAGATCCCAATAATCCTAAAAAGAAGAGTATACAACAAAAGCATCCTCCCAATAGTCACTTATGGAGCTGAAACATTGGACCTAACCAAGAGACAGACCCGCAAATTGAGAAGCATTTAACATGCACATGAAAGGATTTTGCCCAATCTCACATGGAGGGACCACAAGACAGCACAGTATATGAAGGAGAAAACAGGAGTCAGGGACATCATAGAATCCATTTAAAACTCAAGTGACAATGGGCTGGCCATATTGCGAGAATGGCAGACAACCGATGGACATCACGACTCACAGCATGAATCCTAAGAGATCATATGCGCAACCGAGGGCGGCAGAGTATTAAATGGAGAGACGAGCTGGACAAATTCAGAAAGTACTGGCTCGGCGACACCCACGACAGAGAAGTGTGGCTAATCGTGGGGAAGGTTTTTGTCCAACAACTGATGTTAAAAGACTGATGATGATGATGATGATGATGATGATGATGATGATGATATTTTAGTGATAAACACATCCCACTTCCTTAAAGCCAAAAACACCACGATTTGTATTTTATGTACCCAATAGCCTGATTCCTTACTTGAATTACCAAAATTCACCCTTTGGAGGAATTACCCCCGGTTGGGAACTACTGATCAGAACCAGCTATATATATATATATATATATATATATATATATATATATATATATATATTATATATATATATAATGCTCTTCTATAGGAATTGAGCACTCTGGTGGATGAAGGATTACTGCGTTATTTGAATGTAATGCCTAAATTCAGCCTTACTACCTGTCCAGTTCCGTAGTCCAGAAGTAGGATATCGGCCGACGGGTCTGGATGGGATAATTAATGGAATGTGTACATATATATATATATATATATATATATATATATATATATATATATATATATATATATATATATATATATATATATAAATATAAAAGCATAATGCAACCTTAAGTGGTGAATGTCCCTCACTAGAAATGTATCTAAACGTTGTCTTACACCTGTATTTCTATAAAATTACGTATAAGCATGGTGAACAAAAGTATACGAATTGGGCCCAAGCAAAGAATTTTATAAGGCTGCCTGAAGCTTTTTTCGGACCCCACACGCACTTATCGCACAAACGCCCTCGTCCTTTGGCCCACTTATCCTCTGTGATATAACCCTTTTCGCACACCATACTATACTTCCGGGCCCCAGTATGTTGCAAGGTAGCAGCACCTCTCTTGAAGGCACTGTCTATTCATATCATTCGATTCATATATATATATATCCATCAATTGAATCTATATATCTACCTATCTCAGTCTCTTTATATCCATCCATCCATCTATCTATCTATCTATCTATCTATCTATCTATCTATCTATCTATCTATCTAACACAGTCTGTTCATATCTATCTATATTTATGTTTATCTATCTATCTATCTATCTATCTATCATTTTGTGTTCATATCTATCTATCTATCCATCTATCTATCTATCTATCTATCTATCTAACACAGTCTGTTCATATCTATCTATATTTATGTTTATCTATCTATCTATCTATCTATCTATCAATCTATCTATCAATCTATCTATCTATAGTTTTGTGTTCATATCTATCTATTTATCTATCTATCTATCTATCTATCTCAGTCCATTCATATCTATCTATCTATCTATCTATCTATCTATCTATCTATCTATCTATCTATCTATCCAAACGGTTTAAACATTTCTCTTTTCTTTATAAAAGAGTGTGCGTAAAGAAGACCCATATGAATACATCGATATTTACTTACATACAAGCACACATAGATACACGCGTATATACAAATATACACATGCAAACACATGCAAATGCACACATAGAGAAAGGAAGGGGAGGAGAGAGAGAGAGGGGGGTGAGAGAGAAAGAAAGACTGTATCGTAGAACTCTGAGACTATTAGGTCAATATAAAATGACACTCATACCTAGTACAATACTAAGGGGCCATCTGGATGATTTAGTACTGTAATCCTTTTAATATCATCATTATCATTAAGGCATGAACCATCAAACTGTGGGCTTCACTGATCAGAAATGCCGTTCTCCAATTTTATGGCCAAATTTGACGAATCTGGCTTTTTGGTTTGTCCATATTTGAATTTGTTTTCGTTTTGTTCTACATTTCTGCCATGTTTTGTAACACAATCATTATAATTGACTTTTTTAAAATACTACCATTTACTTTCAGTTGCTATTTGGCGCAACTTTACACAAACCATCATCGCGAAGGTGTGATAAAAAAGAAAATTCATGATGAAAATGAATAGAAGTATACAAAAAATGAAAAATTTCAGCCCTATTGCTCTATTGTTGGAAACTGAACACTAAGTACATACATGCATACACAGCCAGCAAATCAGCTTGCCAGTCAGCCGGACCAACTTGAAAACTGTTGACAGTCTTGGTTGACGGTTTCTAGCAATGATTTACAGTACTTCATCTCATGACAAAAGACAAGTTAACAATCGCTTTGGAGCAATTTTGGCATTTGGTCATTTTTGGCCATTTTTAGCCATTTCATCCGTGTTTCTATCCAGAAACATCTCCACATTTCTGGCAACCCTGTCACTTACAACCACTACTCGGAGTGCTTCCTATCACCTTCACCCTCATTTATTGATACTTTTAGAATATACTGGTCCAAAATGATGGAATAATTCATGGATGGATCGGCCCATAGTCTAAAGCTATTTCATTAGGTCGTATGATTTTAATAATTCAAGAATCTTAATTTTAGTTCTTTTCAAAGTCTCAAATCAACTCAAGCTCTTTTAACATGTAATGATCAGACATGAAATCTTCAGAATTTCGTTGACGTAATTTCTTTTGTTATGTCATAATAGGAAAGTTAATCAACCAATCAGATCATCCCATTTGAGCGCAAACAAACGAAGAACAAATGAACAGAAAATTTTGAATATAAAATCATTATATGCTTAGATAGTATTTGTACCTGTGGCGTTGCAAGGGTTCTCATTGCCCAGGGGCAAAAACAGCACGCAGGGGCAAAGACAGTACGTGGGGGCAAAGACAGTACGTGGGGGCAAAGACAGTACGTGGGGGCAAAGACAGTACACTCAGGGGCAAAGACATCGCTGTTGCACTCTATTGTAGGGAAGGGCATATTTATCTAATTAAATTAAACTGGCATTATAAGCCTGAAGAGAATTTGCACCCGTCACACTTGCAGGGTGACTACCCCTTTGCTCTCCTCTTGCTACGCCTCTGATTTATTCGAATAAAGATATCATATTTTGGAAATGTTAATGGGGCAGGAGAGAATATTAAAGTAGGTTTGGAAATGCTCCGGTGTGACCTGAAAGAATTACACCCCTATGGTCTATCATTAAAGTATCCATCCAAAGTGATGTATACTTCGTATGAATGTGCGTACACTGGTTAGATATCAGCAATATATCTATTCATCTCTGACACAGAGAGCAATGGAAAGAGCAATGCTTGGGTTAACTCTTAGCGATAAAAAAAAGGAAGATCAACATAGATCTGTGAGAGAACCAGGGAGAAGAAATATCATATTTGTAAATGAGTGACAAACATTGAGATGGGTTAGACACTGAACAAGAAGAAGTCATAACAGATGGAGCAAAAGGCTAACCAATTGGTGCGCATGGGACAGTGAGTGAAGCAGGAGAATACCAGATACAAGATTGAGGGATGAGGTAGAAAATTATGCCAGTAAGTCGAAAATCTCTGGACGCGCCTCAAAGAGACGCCATTTTGACACATCAAATGCACTGTTTCCGTTGAACTTAAACGAATTTGTGATGTGCGATATTCTGAGGAGGAACTATCTAAAGGCTATCAACTTCATTAATGCGTAAATATCAGATCAATACGTTGCATATTTATACTATTTGGACCTTGTGTATGACACACCGTACGCACTCATGTATAGGTCGATTTCGATCTATGGTCACGGAATATTATCCAATGCAAATGGCGATAATCCAACGCATTTGCGAAGCAAGTCCATGAAATTGGGCAACAAGTGTTCGCAGATTTTCCCGAGCCTTAACGTAGCAGTCCGTATTAATATATATATATATATATATATATATATATATATATATATATATATATATATATATATATATATATATTCTATTTCACTTTTATTTATCTACCTTATTAGCTGAAGTACTGTATTTCATTATTATCAATTTTTGCAACTATTTAAACTAGAGCTGACACATGGAACCTAACCAAGAGACTGACCTGCAAACTGAAAAACATACAGCATGTGCATGAGAGAATCATGCTCAACCTCACACGGAGTGATCACAAGACAGCACAATATGCCATGAAGTAAACAGGGGTCTGAGACATCATGGAATCTATCAGAAAACTAATATAGCAATTGGCTGGTCATCACGACTCATAACATGGATCCCCAGCGATCACATGCGAAACAGAGGCCGGCAAAAACAAGATGGAGAGATGAACTAGACATATTCAGAAAATACTGGCTCCGTGACGCCAATGACAGACAAATGCAGCGAATCCTTGGGAAGGTTTATGTCCAACGACGGACGTTAAAAGACTGACGATGATGAAACTTCATCTTAATTGTTGTTGCTTTTATGGCAACAAAACTCATGCTTGATTCCCTTACGCAGCAAGTAGATAAATTAACAGCGTGGATCGGAATAAAGAATGAGTTCCGGGTTAGAAACGAACTCACGACCCTCTATACCGGAGGGTGGTTTGCTTAAGGCAAAATCTAATGATACAGATAAATAGAAATAAAATAAAATTGGATTAAACTGAACTATTAGTTAATAACAAACAAGGCGTGGAATAGATCGATATAGTGAATTAGTTCGAGCGCTTGGTTTGAACTTTCACTTACCACTTGCCAGTAGTTCAGTGAAAAAGATGGTCACGTGTTGAGCAAACCAGCCTCTGGCAGAGAGGGTTGTGAGTTCAATTCTCACCTGGAGCTAACCCTTTTTTCCGATCCGTGCTGTTGAAATATTTACTTACTAACTCACGATCACGATGAAGATGAATAGTAACAAACATATCTAATAATGATGAATATATATACGTTGAAAACTCGATTATCCGAAAGAGATGGACGGGTATTATTTTGTAATAAATAAGGAAGCCATACTGCACGCAATAACAGGACCTTGAAACGTTGTTCGGATAATCCAAAATTCGGTCAATTGATATTTGAATTTGTTTTTATCACTCTCTCCCACCCTATGTCCATATATGTATGTGTGTATTAGCGCTGTGTATGTATGTGTGTGTGTGTGTATGCACATGTGTGTGAGAGGGAGAGAGAGAGAGAGGGAGTGAGAAGGGGAAGTGATATGTATACCTAATTGCATCTAGGTATAGACTTATGCAGGGTTTGACGCGCATGCGTGCAGATCAAGTCCATGAAAATTGGTCAACTGGTGGCCGTAGATAATAGCCCGGCGTACGTACGAACGTAAGTGGTTATCTTGGCAACAGGGCCCACGTGAAAGGCTGGTCACGTGTTTGACTCTCTCACTTACTTGACTATCTATCCCTCCCTCTCTCTTTGTTTCTCTCCCTCTGTCTGTCTATCTGTCTGTTTGTCTGTTTCAAACACACATATTCTCATTCTTAATGAGTGAGAGAGTATTTGTGGATTTGCCTGCGTTTATTAAATTTGGCTTTCAGACCTGAATCTGCATGAAACGATATATATATATTACAGCTAATAAGTGTATGATCAAGACAAATTTTGCTTGGTTTCGAGAGTTATAAACAATATATATATATATATATATATATATATATATATATATATATATATATATGTGTGTGTGTGTGTGTGTGTGTGTGTGTGCCCAAGAATGTGTGTTTGTGCGCGTTTTTGAGCGTTTTAGTTATTTTTAGTGTGCTCAATTATTTTAGTCTTAGTTACTCAGTTGGAGATATTGGTATCTTTTGTGTACCAGTATATATATATATATATATATATATATATATATATATATATATATATATATATATGTATATATATATATATATATATATATATATATATATGCATAAATATATGTATATATATATGTATATATATATATATATATATATATATATATATATATATATAATATATATATATATATATATAGTACCGCTTATAAGTATTTTAACAAAACAAATTTTGCTTAGTTTTGAAAGTTAAAAACGATATATATATATATATATATATATATATATATATATATATATATATATATATATATATATATATATATATATATATATATATATATATATATATATGCGTGTGTGCGTGTGCGTGTGTATGCACATTGGTGCGTGAGCGTTCTAAACATTTTTAGTGTGCTTAATTATTTTTGTTTTAGTTACTCAGTTGGAGATGTTGGTATCTTTCGTGTACTAGTATATATATATATATATATATATATATATATATATATATATATATATATATATATATATATATGTATACACACATATATATTTATGTATGCGCGTGCGTATATATGTATACATATATATGTATGTATATAGTACCGTTCATAAGTATTAAAACAAAACAAATCTTGCTTCGTTTTTAAAGTTGAAAACAATGTATATATATGTGTGTCTGGTGGGGGGGGATGCAAATGGGTGCGTAATTATATTAGTTTTAGTTATTCTGCTAGAGATGCTGGTATCTTTTGTGTACAAGTACATATACATATATATATAATGTATGAGTGCGAATGGAAGACAAATTTACGCAATATATACGTAACTACTTGTAATATAAGTAGTTTTGTAGTTGCTTCCTGTCTGAAATGATATATTCTTAATTGTATTACCAACATATACTTTATTCAACATTATATATATATATATATATATATATATATATATATATATATATATATATATACATATATATATATATATATATATATATATATATATATATATATATATATATATATATATATGAATAGACGTAAATAATGTAAAAGTTTGTTTGTAAACTCAGTAGGCTACTCGTTGTTTCCTGCGTCTGGGGATAAACTTTTGACTGTTTACATAAGTAAATAAATATGTTCGTAAATATTTTGTGTACTGTCTTTCTCTTATCATCAATCATTTGTCGTTTATTTTGAAATAAATATACAAGGGAACTTTCCTTGAATGGATACATGAATACGGAAACTTTATATAGATATATACTAGCTTAACCATTCCTTCAAAAAATGACAGAAGTATTATTTATTTGAATTAGCAATTGCATTGTATATAAAACAAGAACCAAAAGTTCAATGAGACGTCCACTACGAAGTTTAAACGCCATCATTTGCCAGATCAAGTGACCCTGAGTAGAAGATGATTTCAGGTAAGAAACATCGTAGCAAGGAACACCTTTCTATTTATATTCAAATAAACCTGACTGAAAATGGCTGAAACAAATCGATTTTAGAACATCAAGTCTCAACCCCCTTTATTGGCGGATCGCCAGACCCCGATTGAGTGATTTTTCTAGGTAAGAAGTATCCTATCAAGGGACACCTCTGTACCAAGTAAATCTACCTTGAAACAATTGAGATACGATATGGAGGACAGACATTCCGACCGATTGACTGACCGATCTTCTGATAGAGATGCAAGCACTCTTCTAAATATGTCTTAAACAGCTTACATATTTTCTCACTTATGTTTAATTAAAATTGATCCCAGAATTTTTTGCATTTGCAAAAAATGAACGAATTAATAAAAAGTAGGAAACATTCTACTCTATCATTAACGTTTAATTAGCATTTCTCTTAAAAAATATTACAGACAAAAAAGATTGCCAAACATGCAGCGTATTTTTTATCTACCCCCTCACTCACTCTCTCTCTCTCTCTTTCTCTCTCTCTCTCTCTCTCTCTCTATATATATATATATATACATTCATCTGTACTTGTATGCTCTAATTCCAATTTATCATTTTGTTTATTCACGGTCTATATCTGCTCTATTTGTTTCTTTCAACGCAGATAATTATCTTTAGAAATAGATATACGACCCGGTAGAATGATTATAAATTGCATCCTATAATATTGAAACTCTGCTTGAAATCATCTCCTGTATCATTCCACGGTGAATGAATCATTTGGCCTAGACAGCGTAAATATGATAAACAACTAGAGAAAATGGGTCTGCAGCAAGAATCGAACCTGCAACCCATAGGGTATCCGCTTCAACACATCATTGCTCCCACCACTGAGCTAAACAGTCGATGTATAAAGACGACGTTTTTCTGTTTCTTCACTTTTTGTAAGTCTTTATATTTGTGCTCGAAGGTAACTCGACCCTAGGTTGAGCATGAGATAGATGGCACAGACTTCTGGTTACCTCTAAAGGTCATTTTAAGGTCAGGTCAATTTGGGCAATTTCAGATATAAGAAAAGTAGACATTTTTTGATTTTACATTTTTAAATCTAAGGGAGACAAGTGATTATCTACCTAATCCGTCAGAGGGCGTGACCAGTATGTATGTGTTTGTTAGGGGCGAGTGGCGCTGAACCACCTTATTTGATTTTAAGAAATCTTTATGAAATATAATTTGCTTTCCTTTGTTGTTATACATGATGTTTTTCATGTGTGTGTGTGGGCCCGTTGGTTATCTTATTTAAAGTTTTCTATTGTGTGTGTGTGTGTGTATGTGTGTGAGTGTGTGTGCGTGTGTGCAGGCCCAACGAGGAATGTGTGCAGATGAGCAACCGTCGCTTAATTCATTTTTATGAAATCTCTTCAAGATGTAATTTGTTTTCCTGTGTTGTCATATCTGAAGTTTTTTCCCCCTCTGGGCGATAAACATAACAATAAGAATTCTCTTTAGATTTTGGGTCGTTTTTTAATTCTTGCGTTTGAACAACCCAGAAGTTTGAATCAACTTTGCAAAAGTCTTTTAAGAAATTCACTTTGTTCTTTTTGAATCTAAGTTGGGGTCAATTATTGTTTTTTGTGTAAGGTCAGTTTTTTGATCACTCAATCAAAGAAAAGATCCTAAATTACCGCCATTCAAACGGATTATATTAATTTAACACTATTTCTATTAATATTCGGACCATCCTTTGTTGTAATTCAGACCATACTTTGCGGTAATTTTGTCTGATGCTGCAAAGTAATCTGATGGTTCTAGGTTCAATCCTAGTGTGAGACAATTATAATATTACTAATGCTAATAGGGGAATGCGGTCAATATACCCACGTTGGATTAATAAAGGGTTCGGTTCGTTACTTCCCCACACCTACCAGATGATACCTGACGAAGGCCGTAGAGTACAACAGCCGAAACGTTATATGAAAACGAGCAAAGATGAGGATGGTCCGAATATTAATGATATACTAATATTAACACGTTTGCCTTATCAGAAACTTTGATAAAACTATGCACTTATAGATGAAAACCTTTATATGCAAACTTTCATACCTTCATATATTTGTGGAGTGTGTGTGTGTGTGTGTGTGTGTGTGTGTGTATGCGTGGTATTATAAAATATATATATATATATATATATATATATATATATATATATATATATATATATATATATATATATATATATATAAATAGATACCTTCCTTAAATATTCATCAGTTTCTTTGCCTTTGCCTACGTAAGACTATTCATTTATTCTTACCTATGTAAATTTAATAAAAATGGGCGGATCCTCAAATTCCTTTAGGACCTTCTTCTCGATTCACGCTTTACACTGAGTGACTCTACGGGAAAATATCTTTCTGTACGTTGGCACAGGTATTTGAAGAAATATACACGTGGACACATAAATATGTTGTTTCAAAGCAAGTAGGCAAATATACGTGTGTGTATGTGTGTGTGTGTGTGGTGTATTTTTACGGATTATTTCTGCACACATCTTTTGTATTTATGGATAAGCTTATGCTTATAGCTGTAAATATCGCGCATCTGACTATAATTGAATGTGTGTTTGCGTATACACCGAGATAACTCAACAACCTATCTTTGTATCATGTTGATATTTGCCATATATATTAATCAGTATACCATGTATTGCAGTGTTGAGTTTGAAGTTGTTTGGCTCTACGGTTCTGGTGAAATCTGGGTACTGAACAACTGACCATTGTACGGACTTATTGAGAAATCTAACGAAAGATAACTGCAGGCTATCTATCTTTTATCTAAGATTATTGATGTAGATTCAGGTCTAAAATATCTACTTTGTCGATGAATCTAAATCTAAGTAACCAAAATAATCCAAAGCCGTAGTTTTGAAGGACAGACGGAAAATTATTTCACATTTATGACAGGCTACTCTACGCACAATGAAGTTTGGTCACCTTCGAAAAATGTACCTTTGGAAGTTGACACCTCGTCTTTCGAAACTAGGAAATGATATGTGCAGTGAATGTTAAGGGTATCCGATACGTTTCAAAGAGTGTATTTCAATATCCTTATACATCTTCCGAATTGACAGAAATCAGACTAAAGATTGAAGAATACAGAGGAATATTGAAACAAATTTGGACATTGAGAAATGGTGTACAAAAATCAGAAATCTATGGTCGAAATTCTGTCAATTTTGATGCTCTATAAGGATGTTGACGACGGACGGTTTTTTCCTCAATGTATCGGATACTTTTTGCACTCACTGTATAATAAGTAACCGTCAACCAAGACTGCCACCAAAACTTTCAGCGGAGGTTTCTTCAGTTTTTTGTGTTGGTCTGACTTGCTGGCTATGTGTGTTTCACACGAACACGTCGAAGCAAAGGAGCGCTTTTTGTTGTTGTTTTTTGAGCCTCTCTGGGGGAGTCAAATTTACCATATCACTTTATTCTAAATTGGTCTATTAGTTCATGTCCAACAGCATTTGCACTTGTTTATTTTTAAATTCAGACTTTATATTTGTGTTTATCAGTGATCACAGTCCAACGAAAGGTGAGAGAAATGATTTATCCATTGATTACACCCCTTTTCCAAACTTTCCATTTGATCATCCCTAACATGATATGCTATCAAGAACCAATACGGTGGATATAATTTGCATCGTAAGTTTATGCTAAATTGGTCTCTTAGTTTGGGTTCAGCAGCTTATTTAAAAAAAAATCAGACTTAGTTTTTATGATCACGGTCCAGCAAAAGGCGATGGAAGTAATCTAATCTTTGATCACTTGTTTTTTCCAAATCTTTTCATTTGATCACCCCTAACACAGCATGCTGCTGCCAAAATTCGTTAGTCGTGTTACGGTTTCTATTGAGTGACCACTCAAAGGTGTCTAACCAGATCTGTAATTCTGTTTTATTAATATATTCTTTCGTTGAATACGTAAACTTCCTTCTTTGTATATTAATAAGTTTTCGAGCGCTGCGGTGAACAAGTGCTCGTATTAGTTTGCTCTTATTTTGTCCCCGTTTATATTTATTTTTTCTCTGGGTGCGCTTGGCTTCCAACGTCTGGATTAAAATCAGGCACGTTTTGGTCGGGATGCTAATATTATGTCTCCCTGTGGAATGATAAGACTTGCCAAGTATGGTTTGTTATTTATAGCTAAAACTGTCCTCAAAATGGCTGTAAACGGCCAGAGATTCCATTCCCAGCTAAACATTGAGCTAAACTGTTACAAATGGATGTGTTGTGCAGATTAGTAAAATTACCAATTCGGCGAAATTCTAATTTTTTTTTTCACAGAAAATGATAAATACGTAGTTTTGATCGAAATTAATTCAATTAAACCACAACTAGGGTATATTACAATTATTTTTCGCAATCAAAAGTTCGTGGAATCATACTTTCTTCATAAGAAATAACTGAATACGTGCTTTTATTTATTTTGTTGCAAAAAAATGAATGGGTTATTTTAATTTGTTCGAAAGTTTATTTAATCCAAGCAAAGATAAAAAAATATATATATTTCTTACGATCAGAAGTTTGTGCAATCAAAGTGTAATCGAATTTCGCCAATTAAGCAACGTTTGATTCGATGTAACATATGTACAAATGCCCATTGGGGTCCAATCGAAAATAAATTTTAAATTATCAATGTCTTGATCTCAAAATAGAGGTTCGAATTAATCTATGCATCTGTTTATGACTTGACCAATTAGATTATAACACTTATCATGAAGAAATCTTTAACAAAAATGAGGCTCATGTATTTATATGGTTATTATCTTATACTACAGATCATTTGATCGTTTTAACACGGGCTAGCTTACGTAGGTAACCCCAAATCGTATTTAACGGTGTGGGATCAGTAATTATAACAACATACTGACTCGTTGTTCGTGTCACTTCTATTGAGTGATAACCCATGTGAATATCAAATCCGTTGTGTCGGTTTTAATCTCAGACAATCTATAGGCTAAATAAGGCGAAATAAACAGTTTTTTTTCCCGGGGAAATGATCCCTTTTTTTTACCATAAATGTGAGGATTCCCAGATAAAAGTGTAAACTTCAAATTAAACTTGGAAACCTCCAATTTCAAATATGAAGTATGACATCAATGTACAATAAATTGCGATAATACCAATGTTAAGGGAATTCTCAAGTGTAGTTTGTTATTTACTGCTAATTATAATTAACGGCCCCTTCTTTTTGAGCACTCTCAGGTAGGATACTCGTCTACTATAAGCTACTATGCAATACTCTTCCAACTCTGTGGAAGCCCTTTGGTAGATGGGTAATTATGCGTTAGTAAATATATCACTTAATTCAGTCCTACTGACCGCCAAGTTCTCTGTAGGGCAGGGGCAGAGCATCTGCCACTGGGTGTGAAGCGAAGGTTTCGACCCTACCTACCGGTACTGGAAGGGATAATGGATAGTCTGTAGCCACACTGAACAATTGTAATATAACGGAACAGCTGTGTGTAGTAGACACCATTATTACTTATTACCTATATACATATTTTTGACAGATAAGGCGACCTTCGGATTGGACGAGAACTGAATTTCTTGCTTTTAGTCCCTTCGTATCTTGCCTTTAATACGACACCATCTTTGGCTGTGTTTTTGGATGCCTCAAAGGTCAACTAACCCGCCAAAATATACAATATATGTATAAGAATTACAAGGTCATATACTCGGTGAATGTCAGCATTTCGTTCCACTCACACTCATCAGTAACCGGTTGTATGTTGTTTATTTTTCTATATCATTTTCCTGTATTAATAGCTGTATTCACCGTGTTAAATATTGAGCGCCGTGATTAATCATCTACAATAGATAAAATCTGTTTTCGTTTGTAATCTGTGTGTATTCTTACAAATTGAGAATATATATATATACATATATCTAAAGCCCACTTATCAAATGAAATCACCCCAAAATGTAAAAACATGACTTCACAACAAATTATTAATAAAAATTACTCTTACTTTTATTACACTTATTCAGATTTAATCCGCAAGATTGTTATCGACTAAACTGGAAAAAAAACCCAGCAAGATCTCGTCGGAAAATGGCTACTTTAGCAAACCCAGGCACAATGGTGTATTGGATTGAAAGTTTCTATATAACCTTAATTGCATTTGTATGCACATGGACTTGAATACGCTAATGTGTTGCGTGTGTGTGTTCACGTATGTATGTAAGTCACATAAATAGAATAAGTCTGCCTATTGTAAATATGTATGTGTATGCGTGTTGGTGTGAATTCGTGTACATGGGATTGTGTGTGTACATATGTGTGTCTCTGTATGGGTTTGTGCATGTATATTTGTTCCATACATATTGAAGTTATTGACAGGCGATCAGATGGACATAGAATCATAATATCGGTTCATCTATCTATCTATCTATCTATCTATCTATCTATCTATCTATCACTGTTCACATCTATCTATCTATCTATCTATCTATCTATCTATCTATCTATCTATCTATCTATCACTGTTCACATCTATCTATCTATCTCTCTATCTTTGTCCACCTCTATCCATCTATCTATCTATCTATCTATCTATCTATCAACGAATTTTAGCCAGCCCCCCAAATTTTTCCCGTTTCAATCATATTGGCAACGTTCTCTTCACTATGCCTTTTACTAAATGAATGTAAAGATCTTGGGACCTGGGGGGGATTGCCCTTTGAGGGCCCCCTCCTAAGGTCTTATGCATGTGTTTACGCATGTATACGCATTTGTGCGTGTATATTTCCGTATGCATGTATATTTCCTTGCTATGATTTACAGATCAACTAAGAACCGCACAAAGAGCCATGCCTGGGATAACTCTATGAGATATGAACGATCAACGAGGATCAAGAGGTAGAACTAGAATGAATGATAATGGAGATGGGCTGGACACCTAGCAAGAAGAAACGATAACAGATGGAAAAAAGAAAAAAAAACTAACCGATTAGTATCTATGAGACAGTAAACGAAGTATGAAAAGATCTGACACAAAATGGAGGGATGAGATAGAAAGGTCTTTCGGCGTAACATAGCAGAGGTGAGCGCAATCGTAGTCGTCATGGAAGAAAATGGGAAAGGAGCTCGTTCAGCAGAGTACCGATAATGGCTGATGAGGGTCGTATACGTTATATATACTTATCAGTAAATATTTTGATGAATACTTCATGTAAATTTACATGCACGACGTGTTTACTGATATGCACACCAGTACATATTGACACTTTTATATCTGTATACATACTTATTAATACGCACATACACGAGCACCCGAGTGTAGTGTCTATACTCATCCATGTAATGTATACCGAATCGTATATTATAGTTTCGTGAAAATAAGGAAACGCCAACATTGTGGAGAAAAACAGCCCCAAAGGCTGGATAATTATTCATGCAGTTCGTGTGTGTAAATATTTCCTCGTTATTGTATAATCTCAGTAGAGATGCAATTGGTTAACGACTATTTATAAATCTTTTGGGCGCCTCCCTCATTGGAGGCCCGGGGGGCGTTTTCGAATAGCTACTCCTCTTCCTCCCACTCAATGCTACAACTTTAGTATATATATATATATATATATATATATATATATATATATATATATATATATATATATATATATATATATATGTATATGAGTGTGTGTGTGTGTGTGTGTGTGTATACGTACATGTGTATGTATGTATGACTTAGCTATTTATGAATCGACATGCACTGATGCAGTGACGTAGACAAAGATATTGGGACCTGAGGGGGGGTGCCCCTTGAGGGCCCCCTCCTAAGGTCTTATGCATGTGTATACGCGTGTATACGCTTTTGTGCGTGTATATTTCTGTATGCTTATATGTATGTGTATACGAATATATGTGTCTGTGTATGTATACATACATACATACATAATCAAACTCATTCATACAGTCACGGAGTATATATTCCCTGACTGTGTGTATATGGGTTTGTTTGTGTATGAATATATGCCCTGACTATACAGGCATATGTATATGCATGTGTGAATATGGTGTGTTCATGTATGTGTGTGTGCCCTGATCAGTTATGCATATCTGAGTGTATATATTTGTGTGTGCTTATGTGTATGTATCTATGAACACCAGTATATATATATATATATATATATATATATATATATATATATATATATATATATATATAGAGAGAGAGAGAGAGAGAGAGAGAGAGATAGATAGATAGATAGATAGATATGCCTGTATACACTGACTATCTATCTATATGTATGTATATTTGTGTGCGCTTATGTGTTTTTGCATGTATGTATATATGCTCTGACCATTTATACATATCTGTACATGCTTACGAGTATGTATCTGTTAATAAGTGCGTTTCTGTTTACGTTGGCACGAATGTATGTATGTATGTATGTATGTATGTATGCATGTATGTATGTATGTATGTATGTATGTATGCATGTATGTATGTATGTATGTATATATTCACTGACAATTTATGCATATTTTTGTGTGCGTATGTGTATAGTATGTGTTTTTGTTTATGTATGTATGTATGCTATGGCTACGTATGCATAGACACGCACCCACGTGTGCCCATTATAATTTGTTTACTAGTTTTGTATCTGAAGTCGTGTGAACGGACTGTTTTCTAACTGCGTCGTGATAAGCCCAGCTCCACAAATAACACATTTGGCGGTATGGCTGTAACGGATTTTCCTTCGGTCGTTGGCATGCAAGGCTGATCCAACGACTTGGCCTAATTTCCTACAATGACGTCATTATGGGGGTCACTTTTTATGACTCTCCGCGATTCTCTTTATTTCTCTCTTTCTTCCTACTCCCCATCGTCACTTTATATGCCTTCGCTCTGAGCACGTTTCTGTCTCTCTCACTTTATATTTCTCCTTTACTCTCTGTGTCTATGGTTGCTCTCCTTTTATTTCCGCCCTCTCTCTATAATTGCTCTCCATTTATTTTCTCTCACTCTATTTATTTCATACTTGCTCTCTCTTTTCCTCTTGTATAGCCTTTAATATCTCTTTATTTCCTTCCCCTCTCTGTTTGTCTCTCCCTTTCTTTATATCTCCTTAACTCCCCCTCTCTCTCTACATAATTGCTTTCCTTCTAATCTCTCTCTCTCTCTCTCTCTCTCTCTATTTCTTTCGTACTTGCTCTTTCTTTTCCTCTCATTTCCTTCGTCGTCTCTCTGCTTCTATCCCTCTATGTTCATCTCTTTCTGTTTCTCTCACTTCACCTCTCCTTCCATCTCTCTCTCTCTCTCTCTCTCTCTCTCTCTCTCTCTCTCTCTCTAATTGGTCTCCTTCTATTTCATCTATCTATTTCTTTGTCTGTCTGTCTGTCTATCTCTGTCTGTCTATTTGTCCGCCCGTCTCTCTCTCTCTCTCTAATATCCCTCCTTTTATTTTATCTCTCTATCTCTTTCTGTCTCTCTGTCTCCCTCTCTCTCTTTTATATCCTTTCGATTTCCCTCTCCCCCTATCTCTGCTACTAGTTGCATTTTGGGCTTATATTTATTAATTTTTGCCAACACCTTCCCCCTTCCCTCTTTTTCTATATTTTTCCTTCTCCCTTGCTTTGTCTATCTTTCCACCTCAATCTCATATCCATCTCCTCTTCCCCCTAAGCTATCTATCTCCCCAATCTATCCATATCTATCTATCTCAGTATCTATCTATCTATCTATCTCAGTATCTATCTATCTATCTATCTCAGTATCTATCTCAGTCTCTATCTATCTATCTATCTATCTATCTATCTATCTATCTATCTATCTATCTATCTATCTATCTATCTATCTAATTGCGGCTCGTTTTTACCCTGTCGCATTGATAAATGTTAGGAGCCAGCCTATCTGAGGTAATCATCTGTCCCACACTGTCCCACACTCAAAAAGTTTACAGTGGCGTTCCTGAGAAATTACCCCCGCCCCCGATGGCCCTACATGGAGGTTCGCACCCAATGGAGGGGTGTCTACAAAATTTCAATATATTGTTGTCCATCTACTGCATTTCTTCTGACAAATATCACTAAATATTGGAGTGGGCCCCTCAGAGGGCTAATCCTCCAACATTCCCCCGGCCCCCCCCCAATTTCTAGCAACGCCTCTGGACATAAGTATAATCTTGAGGAGGGATAATCGTTTGCGATCGTAGTCATACGCACGCCTACACACACACACACACACACACACACAGATGCACACACGCACACATGCACACGTTCACGCACATGCAACCCCCCTTACACAAGGCTCGTTCATATCTTTACGTTAATAGATGAAATGGCGTACACATAAACAAGTCCGTCTTCTTTACACAGGGGGTAAGAATTAATTAAAACATGCAGAGGCAGATATGTAAATAAACAGTTACATTTATAGTAAGTGTAAAAAAGTTCGTTTTAAAGTCCTTACACACCTCCAAAATTGAGAAAATTTTAACCCAAGATTTCAGATTTTTGCTCGTAACTCTTGAATGTTCAACCTTGTTGAACAACCGCAGCCATCAAAGATAGCAGAGGGTTCTATGCACGTGTTTGTTTGTAAACGTGTTTGTTTGTGTGATTCAGCGCTCCTGGCCATATCGTTTTATCTACAGACTTGATAATGTGTATTAATGCATCAGTAGACTCTTTCAAAAATTTTTTTTTTTTTTTTGTAATGGCGAGTTTTCGTAATTTTTAGGGTTTTCATGATTTTTATTCTTTGATTTTATTTTAATCATATGAAGCAGGGGTCCCCACTATTTCCCCTATAACATATAGAAGTCAGTGTATGCAAATATCTTATGTTGTGCGATTTTTTTCCCCAGTGACAAAGGTATGTTGCGCACATTTGAATTCGACACAATGAACCGATATATTTACTATGAAAGCTTAATAAGATATCTACAGAATTTGAAATGTGTGCATGAATTTTCTTTGTGTGCTGGTTGCAAAATGCCATTAAGGGAATAAAGGTCCCCAACCTTTCTTGTATCGCAGACCAGATTGATATCGGCAATATACTTGTGAGACCGTCGAAGGGAGGTTGTTTGTGGGCTGGGGATTTAATCATAACCATAATATAGATAATTAAGTCAACCATGTCACTTATAAGTTGATGATACACTAAATTCTGTTTCTAAACGGATTTATAATTAAGGACCAAAGAAATAAATTTGTTTTAATTCTTCAAAGAAACTTATTTCCTTGCAACCCGGTAGCATATGCTTTGTGGCCCGTTACCGGTCAGCAGCCCTTTAACTCAAAAGCTTTAACTAAAGGTCTATGCTCTCCCTCGATTTTTTGTGGTCAGGGCACTCAGAAATCTTTCGTTGAATAATTTTTTTATCCTGTGACAAACGTATACGCTCACATTGAAATTTGATGAGGGGTAATCAATATCTTTCTGTAAAAACTCGGTAAGCTGTATACATGATTTGAGATCTTTTGTATGCACATTTATTTTCTTTGTGCACTGGTACTAAAACGTGTGTTCGCACGCGCTCTCACACAGCTTAGCGGGAACTATGCTACCCACTGATTGCTTAAGAGTACATGTAAAATCTGCCTTGCATTAATTGCATTAATATTTTTTTCACAGCCTGAATCGGCCAACTCATTTTTTGGTTGGTTGTTCTGATCAGTTGAATATTAATTGCACATAAAATATTGGCCTTATGTTTTCAATAACATTTGATACTTTGTTTATCTCTAGTTAGTCACCACGTTTTAAATAGTGCACCTATCCTCTTAACACAAACACCACTGTGCGCCCTGGTACCTATGTGCCTACAAACAGGTTTTTGTTTTCAGTTTTACGAGTGCATCACGGTTGCTATTTTGGACATTTTACGGCCAGATTTGACTGGTTTGGCTTTTTTTTGTAAAGCATTTAACCATGAGCTTTCTAGATGGGACATGTTTAGATTTTTGGCAATTTTTAGCATCTTTCCATTTCTTTCTAACATTTAGAAAAAAAAATTTAAAAAACCTAAATTTTCCGCAAGTGATTTACTCGCTGTCTATAAGACTAGGAATCAGGTCGGTTTGAAAAAAAAAGTCAAGTTTACGATACAATTGCAATGCTTAACCGAACTCATACTTTTTGCCATTCGTACGGAACAACGCAGTTGTTTTTGTTGCTGTAGCATTTTTTATAATCTTTTTTTCAGCGCGCCAAGCGTTTTTTTTATAGACAATTTCTGAATTTGGCCATTTTTGCATGTTTTGGCCAGAAATATCTCCAACTTTCTGGCAACCCAAGAGTGCACGTATGCGCATATGAAAACAAAGAACAGTGTGTGTAACCCGAGCTCTTTGTATGTATATACAGGCATCGACCAGTAACATTAATCTGGCCGGCCAATAAGTTTATATACACGTCTCGGGTCGTCTGCACCTAATTATAGGTACATTTAACCTGTGACAGATTATCTCCCACCCGGGCCCTTGGGCTGAGCTTTACTAAGTCTCCCTCTGACCTTGACCACCTTCCCCAACCCTTCGTCGAATAAAGCGAGGCTAAATCACTCCAAATAACTTATATACATGTATAATGTACAACATGCATAATGTCATAAAGTTATCAATTACAGTCCCCAGTTCATGTTACTTTAAGCGCTGTAAATTGGAGGCAACAGTAATCCTTTGTCGTGCGAATGTAAAATATCGTTATTTGACACAGCATACAAAGGCTCCTAAAAGTCTTACAAAGTCACCAAAAATATAACGATCCAATTGATTAGATGTTAACACAATAAAGAAGTTAGAAGCCATTAATTTGGTCTCTATCAGACACCTAGACAGTCAAAAATATTTTGGCATCAGAACTCTGCAAGGCCTTCTTAAAAAAAAAAAAAAAAGAAGTTTTATTCTTCATCTAAAAATGTATTTTCTAACCTCTTTGGGAACTTATTTTGACTTAGTATTTCTCGGAATTTTTGAGATGAGGTATTATTATTATTTCTATTGATATTCGGACCATCCTCATCTTGGTTGTTTTTCATACAACGTTTCGGCCGTTGCACTCTACGGCCTTCGTCAGGTATCATCTGGTAGGTGTGGGGAAGTAACGAACCGAACCCTTTATTTATCCGACGGGGGTATATTGACCGTACTCCCCTCTTAGCGTTAGTAGTATTGTTATACTGTCTCACACTAGGATCGAACCAAGAACCATCAGATTACTCTACAGTAATTTGTCTGATGTTGTAACCACTGCGCTATGTGTCCATAGTGACATTTGTTAATAAAAGATATAACATGTGCTGTACAGCTTGTTACATAATCTTCAACTTCGGAACTTTGAGATTTGGAATCGTTGTCAGTTGAATAACTGTAACCAACAGAGAGAATGAACGCTTCAAATCTTTTTTTTCCTCTTTATATGTGAGTGTGTTTTGTTTGCTTACATACTTGCTAGTGTGTCCCAGTGCACCTGGCCATATCGTTTTGTCCACAGATTAAAAAATTGCTATCAGTGCTCCCCCTGATCCCTTTATATACTTCCTTTTTTTTTTTTTTTTTAAATTTTTGGAGAAAAATGTCCATTTAGGGCCTTATTCTGGCAGGTTTATTAATAACATCTAAATTCTGAAGAATCTAGACATTTCCTGGTCGTACCGTTTCCTATATAGCTTTATAAATTGACATCAGTACTCCACTAGACTATTTCTAAAAATATTTTTTATTTTGGTGAAAAAAAAAAAAAGAAGCCCTGACCTTTTTTTTTAACCATATTTTGACGGATATAGTTTATTAATGACATGTTTCTAGATGTTTCTTTAATCGGTTTAAGATGTTTTACTGTTGAAAACGAATGTGATGTCATAATCAGAATTTATTCTGACCATATTTATCCTTCGATGGAATTTTTTTTTACATGATTTTGAATATTGACGCTACGGTCGGTCAATTATTGACTGTGATGGCGAGTATATAGTTGCAATTAGATGTACAATCAATCATGAATCTTTTTTTTTTGTTTTCGAAAACCTCATTCGATCTAAGAAGGAGTTTTTCAATGCCAAGTTAGTAAAGTTTCCTTGATCTTGACCTAAAATGATAGACTGAATGCGGACATGTTTTATCATAATGAAGGGTGACCTCCCTTAGTTTTGTTTACTAAAGATGGGCGTTTTCTATTCAAAAGTTGTTGGTAGTATAAAATTTCCACACATTTTAAGTGGAAAAAACTTCAAGCGTCTCCATCGCATTTTAAATTTACACAAAAACTGGTTTTTACGCACAATTAAAATCTAAATACGAAGATAAAAATGTTTAAGCGATTGTTGTTATAATAAAAGAAACAACGTTTCTCGGTACTCATCCAATTTTGGCCTCTAGGATGAATTTGTATGGTGAAAGGTTATAAGAACAAATGGGCCACGAAGGATAGTCGAGAGAAGGCCCCAAAACTCCATCCCCATACCCCCAATGTTCTGTAGCAAATTTTTTGTTTTACAACTAAATAAAAACCATTTTAACTTCCAAGGAATGAATTCAATTTTATCTGATCTGGTCTAATTTAATTTGATCATGCGTATTCAAAATAGTTTAACGCTCATAGATATAAAATGTTATATGTTTCTCAACCAAAGAAATTGTAGAACTCGATAGCATTAAGTACGAGGGGAATACGCAAACATGTTTAACTAATATCGGTAGAGATAGGTTGGCAACCATTTTGGCCACTTCGGTATGAAAGAAAGAGATTTCTTTTATTTCAGCAATATCCCTGCAACTGTGGGTAAATTTTACAATTACAGCATGGTTTAATCTCTTATGTTACATGTTGTTAAGATATTTAATGTCAAATAGATATTTATTACTTATATATAAATATGCCGTATTTTCTTAGTTGACATTTTAACAACGATACAAGGGTAATAACTCTCCTTTACTATTGGTCTATTCATGTTGTGTGGCTTTTTAATAATTTTCTTGTGCGAGAAAACCACAATGCTAAACTACAGTTGTTACTTTTCAGTTGCCGTTCAAGTTCTTGATGGATGATTAATTGCATATCCCATCAAACACTCAACAAAAAATCTGATGTAGGTTACCTCTAGCACAGTTCTTTCATTACGAGCGCACCACTGATTAAAGTGCTTAAGATTGTGAAAAAAGATTCTTTTCTCATCCCCTGTAACAATACTGATAAAGGAAAACGTGTCTGGTCTGGAGCTGCAGAAAATGCTCTATATATAATAAGCACGTTACTGGCAATTTGCTAAGGAGAAGTCATGTGCGACCCATTTTCTAACCTTTGACACTTTTGTTAGCTTCTTCAAATTGCAATGAACAGTCATGTGGCTAACAATGAATTGTTTGCTAAGTTCCTTGACTGTAACAGCAGGACAGGGATCCCATTTCAGCTATCTTCTTCAAAGACTATAGACTTACACAAAAAAAACGAACTGAACTGACGTTGCAGCTATGCACATGTGTGTGCGAGCATACGCCTGAGCCACAATGTTTTACAAGGGGTTCGTAGCGACGTAAGGATAAGAGTATATATATATATATATATATATATATATATATATATATATATATGCAATGCTCTTCTATAAGAATTGAGCACTCTGGTGGATGAGGGATTTCTGTGTATTTTGAAAATATATCGCTTAAATTCAGCCTTACTGTCTGTCCAGCGGTACTGGATGGGATAATGGAAAGTCTATAACCACACTGAAGAGATGTAATACATCGAAACAGCTGTCTGTGGATGACACAATAATACACACACACACACACACACACACACATATATATATATATATATATATATATATATATATATATATATATATATATATATTGTGTCATCCACAGATAGCTGTTTCGTTGTATTATAACTCTTTAATGTAACTATAAATTATCCATTATCCCATCCAGTACCGCAAGGTAGGATCGAAACCTTCGCTTCAGACCCAGAGGCTGGCATCTTACCCTTGCCCCATGGAATTTGAATTTAAGCAACATATTTACTCATGCATATATTCCCAATCAACCAGAGAACTCTATTCTTACTTTGGAGGAGCATTGCAGAAGATTATCATAAACAAGTTACCTCACTCAAAGAGTGTTCACCCTTTAATAAGAGAGCGTTAATTATGGTTTAATCCACAGACAGCTGTTTCGTTGTATTACAACTCTTCAGTGTGGCTATAGACTATCCATAATCCCATTCAGTACCACGAGGTAGGATCGAAACCCTCGCTTCAGACCCAGAGGCTGGCATCTTTCTCTAATTGAGTCATCCACAGACTGCTGTTTCGTTGTATGACAACTCTTCAGTGTGGCTATAGACTATCCATTATCCCATCCAGTACCATACTACATCAAAGACCGCACTATTCAAGGTACCTTTATATATATATATTGAATAGTGCAGTCTTTGATATTCATATATACATACACAAAAGTACCTCGAATAGTACGGTCTTTAACGTAGTACTGTTGAGATATCGCTGTATGAATCAATGTAACTAAGTATAAGCTGGAAAAACGCATTAAATCATAATAAGTCCTTTAACAGTACAGTTTTGAACAGAATATTTTGGAACGGATTAAACGGGCCAATCAAATTATACCTGTGAGGGGGGGATGATTTTGTATCTTACACACGTTTGTAGATGAACACCGTGGAACAAAAGTGGCTTTGTCGATAGATAAACATTTCACTACAAAACACGTATAGAAAGATTAATACAGAATTAGATCCACCCACAAAGAAATACAAACACATGTCCCTTCGTTTTGCTAATCGGTTTCTTTATTTTATGGCTGCAGAGCCTTGGACGATGGGATAAGCAACCACTCACATTGATCGGAATTAGTTCAGTTGGATATTTAATAGCATGCAGATCGCATCATGTTATTGCGTCATGTTATATAGAAACTTATTTGAAATGATCTCCCGTCGTTACACGGTTAATATATCACTCAATTAAGACAACGTACCCAAATATGTCTATCTCTTGAATACGAACCAGTCGCATTGGAAGAGACGAACGGACAGTGAATAAACGAGATGAGACTTTGGGTTGAAAGCAGCTATTTGGCCTTCGCATTACCGGCGGCTGTCTAGCTTAATGGTATGAGCATCGCTAGGAGTGGCTGTTCTATCGGTGGTAGGTTCGATTCCTGCAGCAGCCCAATTTTCTTTGATTAGTTATTTTATTTACATTTTCCAAATTAAGTGATATCTTAACCATGTAACAACGAGAGATCATTTCAGATAAGTTTCTATATGATACAACGCAACTTATAATACATTCTGTCGGACCAAATACGTCCGTTTCTTAGGTACAAGTACATGTATGTACTCATTGTAGGGAGAGAGAGAGAAGATCCCGAAAGACTCTTCAAGTATTCTTTTATTTTTGCAGAGAACTATAAAACGTTCTTGGGGGGGGGGGGGGTAGAATAGTGAAATTGCCGAAAATATAGCAAGTGCCAGGAATGTATGACCCTTCTTATAAAGAGAGGCTTGCAAAACTGAAAAATATCAAGTGAAAGCAACTGCACCGCTCGAGGTTTTACCTGAAGATGGCCGGTGAATGGGCTGGCAAAAACAAAAAACGTCATGTCAACAACATAAATAACGAAGTCCAATCGCCCGAAAAAAAATCAGATTCAATACAAATCTTAAACAGGTCTTCTTTTCACGTCCTATGGTGAACCCATCGAATATCCCTCAGCTTCAGTGGTAGAGACCAGTGCACACCACATATTGAAGAAAAGGCTTGACCAGCATGGGGGTGATAGAAGATTTCAACCACGGCAGTGTATCACAAATATCAGCCATGTCCATGAAGTATTTTGAAAGTATTAGGCACAGGCATAGTCAAAAGACTAGATCATAGTCTTTGACATAATCTGAACTGCTATTGTATTGCAGCGCTACTTTTTAATACAGTCATCCCAGCCGCTAAGCCATCCCAGCTAGAAATTCAAACTGTTTATCGAGAAACGATCTCTTCGAGAGATAGGTAGATAGATAAATAGATAGATAGATAGAGAGAGAGAGAGAGAGGGGGGTCCAGGTTTCTATTTCTTCTTCTCGCTTGGATTTCTGGCTGGGTTAGCTTATCAACTGAGATTGGCTGTTGCGAAAAATAGCGCCCACTGAATTGTAAACCACACAGAGAAAGAGATGGTAATTGTAACTACTATTATTCGTTAACTTTGAGTTGTCTCAATGAGATTTGAAAGAGAAAAAAAATGAAAAGATTAGAAAAAACTGAAATCCATAGCAGGAACTATATCGAAACTATCCAGATGACAGCATTACAAAAAACATCTGGAAGTGTTGAAATGTGGAGGAATTCTGCGGAAACTGGTACTGTTCATCCATTCATTTCTTGGCTTTGGCAGACAGGCCTGTTACAGGGCTAGGCAGTGCTGGCAACTTTCAGGAAATTTTGCGATAGTTTGATTGCAATAGGCGCTAAAAAGCACTAAAAAGCGCTAGATATCAAATAGTAAAAAACAACCCCGTCGAGATTGGCCAAAACGCACCAAAATATGCTGAAACGGTAAAAAGCAGCCCCAAATGGTCATAATGACGCTAAAATAGCGATTTTCTTGCTGTCAAAACAAGAACTGCGTTAAATTCTGCACGAAAGGGCATAAATTGGCAACATTAGAGGTAGGATATAGGACCTTTGCCTAACGTTATTGAAAGTGGTGTCGAGGACGGTCTTGTCTTTGGGGATATTAATGAGATCACCACGTAAGGCTCTCTGCATGATACTTGACTATTTTTGGCACCTGGTATTCTCAGACGGTCACCCATCCAAGTACGGACCAGGTTTTACGTTGCTTAACATCGGTGATTGTACGAGCACCGATTTGGCCGTTACAGGACCACGTAAGCATTGAATGGTATAAACTTGGGAAGATTGTGATGCTCCAATGATCCAAGAAAAACGGTCCTTCGTTCCTCTAAGATCAATCTTTGAAATCCAGGTTTGAGGTATGGGAACTAGCAGAAAAAAAAACTTTCTTGCTCTTTAGTCCCCAACCCTGTCAGCAGAACTAAATTGATTGGTAAAAAGATAAGTATTGTTAGATAGGACTGGTTAGTCACTAAATAGAAACTGTCGCATGCAGTGTTGAGGGTGATCTAAAAAAATCTGAATTTTCAGAAACCAATCGTGAATGCTACCGGACACAAACTAAAGGATCAAATTGACCCCCCTTTTATAGACACGATAAGGATTAAATGCTTGCATTTTCAGCCCTCTAGATCCATTGATGCGGCCTGTATGCGAGATACATTCATAGCTGGCCAGCCAGCTTTAAAAACTGAAAAAATCTATATTGACAGTTTTAAGGAACTTTCTTGGTTGACGGTTTCCAATGCACAAATAACTAAAAAGCACTCAAAGAGCGTATACAGTTGTCAACGCTGCTTACTGACTCAACCCCACAAAAAACATTCCTGGATCCGCCTCGATTTTTAATCACTTCTACCTTCGACCATGGCCCACCTATCAACAAAATTTACTTGAAATCCATTTTCGGAAATTTCATGGAGAGAGACATGATCGTATATATAAACGTTTGAAATGAAAAAAAAATTGGAAAATATCCCTGGATCCACCACAGATAGATACATAGATAGCCAGTCAGCCAGACCCGCTTAAAAACTTTGAAACCTATGTTGACAGTTCTGGTGACAGTCTTGATCGATGGTTTCAAGTAGAGTCAAAAGAGAGGAATCAATAAGGGGAGAAAAAAACAGGGAGTTGGGATTAAGTGAAAATTGGGACATTAGTTCAAGTGGCGTGAAACGCCCTATTTAACGATTTTGTAAATTACCCCACTCTGTGCTGTCAGCATACTTATGTTAGTCGCAACCTAATTAGGTCATATATATATATATATATATATATATTGACCTAAACACGAGAATTGGGAGTGAAAACTGTTAATTAGGCCTTGGCATTGCCGGCGGCTGTTTAGCTCAATGGCAAGAGCAACACCACATTGAAGCGGCTACCCTCTGGGTGGCAGGTTCGATTCCCCTGCAGCAACCCCATTTTCTTCAATTGTCCAATCTACTAATCTTGTCTAGGCCTAGTGGTAAACTAACCAAATAATAAGACGGGAGATCATTTCAAGTAAGAGTTTCTATATAATTCAGCATAATTTGTAATCTATTTGTAAATTTAACTTTGTTTTCAAGGTCTCACAGAAATTAGGTAGTTTCGTTAAAACTCTTATATACACCCTAAAAAGCAAAAATGGAAAGTAGAAAAAGAAATGATAACAGGTCTGGTTAATGCTTAAATAGAGACCACCATCTGACTGATATCATTTGGCAAAATGCTGCGTTGGGGTTATCAATAAAAACATCTCGAAAAAGGGGTGAACAATAAGTAAGTCACATCTTTCGCCTTTTGTTTGGCAGAGATCACTAAAAAAAAAGTCGGGAATGCTACTGGACACAAATTAAGGAATCAATTTTGCATGAACTGTAGATTGCAAGTTTTCAGGCCTATAGCTCAATTGGTGTGGCGTGTACGGGTGACACAAACATAGAGAGCCATCCAGCCCGCCAGACAGCCAGACCCACCTAAAAGTGAAGAAACCTTTGTTAACAGTTATGGTTGAAACATCACACACACACACACACACACGCACACACACACACATATATATATATATATATAGCTTAATCATAAGTCAGTTGTATGACACGAAGTCATTGATCGACTTAGATCTGAATTATTCAAATTGAATTGTTCGACCTATCTACCGTAAAAATGGATAGTATGATTTTATCAATTTGCTGTCCGTAACACTGAATTCTTCCACTAGAAAGGTAAGAATGTTGATGATAAAGATACCTTCTAATCACCATTTGAAATTATAGATTCTTCCACAGGAACAAATTCATTTTTCTTTTAAAAGAAATCGTTTCATGAATTCGATTATTTTTCAATTTTTTTTCACGGGATAAACAGGTATAATTAATAATCACCACTGGATTTAGTGCATTTATAACGAAAGAAATCATTATGGAAAATAAATATCTATCGGTCACTGGCAGACAGGCAAACGTGAGTGAATATGCATTTGGTTGGTGCAAAGATAATTTCGATTTTTCACCATCTTTAAAACTGGATATTTTAGCTCAGGATAAAAGTTATTAATCAAAATAAGAACCTTCGAAATCTATACATGTCTTCCAACTACGAACAGGTCCATTTATTCTGGAAGCATAGATTTCTGGTATCCTAGAACCAATAAATTCTCCAAGGGTGCTAAGGGCTACTGTTCGATTGTTAAAGACCTTCTATTTCAGGAAGCGATTAAAAATTGGCAGTCGGTCGAAGAAGGGTCTGACGAGTAAGATAGATGTGGTAGAGTTTCGTAGCTTAGTTCGTTCAATTTCTGCAAGGTCATTTGTGCGATATGCCGAACTCTTTGGCTCTTCCAATCTCATGCAATTGTCGAACATCAGTTGGATTTTCAACGTTTAGTTCCCCTGTGACCCCTCGAGCTTTTTTGGGTGTGTCTGCCCCAATAATGACCCTCGTTTAAAAGTCGTAAATCACAGAGGAACGTCCATGTATTCTAGGCTCTTGTCTTCGTTTAGAATTTTTTGGAACTAATATTGAGCCGTACGTTTATTGTCGGTCTCTTGGCCAAATACTATGTTGATATCGCGAACACTTTTCGCTACTTTGTACTCCATTTTGAACTTCTAAAACAAAACTGCTCGAATTAGCTTTTTTTTCCATCTTTGGTCTGGCAGTTTTAAATAAACCAGAATAAATAGTGAAAAGAAATTCTCACTTTATTCCAAAATAAACCTCAAAGTCTAAAATAACAAAAACAGCAATTATTTTTGTACTAATTCCTCTCGTGGTCTCCTTGTCAGAGGTGAATAAAGACAACCTAGGAATGTTGGATATTGTTTACCATTAGAACAGTCTGTAGCTGCTACTTATCGGCAGCGAATGCTAACGTTTACATGGAATCGAGGTTGTATTAATTCACCATTACTTAATCGAACAATGTCATCATAATATCAGATAACACCGTTCGACACATTTTTTGTTTATACATAGTAAGAGCTATTTTCTAATCGCCTATGCATCAAAATTATAGAAAATGACCATTATTCCCTACAAAATTTGCTACTTTGAGCAGGACAGTGATTCTTATGTGCAATTGTTCCGGGCAGTGAGTGTTATTTTCTAATTGCTCAAGTATAGAAAATGGCTATTATTCCCTTTAAAATTTGCTTTTGTGAGCAGCACAGTGATATTGATGTATAAATGTTCCTGGGTAATAAGTGTTATTTACTGATTGCTTGGGTGTATAAAAAAAGTTTAGAAAATGTCGATTATTCCGTTCAGAATTGGCTTTTGTGATCAGGATAGGGATATTCATTCGTTTATTGTTTTCACACTTTATGTCATTACAAGCGCACAGTTTTGCCCGTTTCCCGATTGAAAATAAGTAGATTTAAAATAATCACCGTCTTTGTCTCGAAAGGAAACTTCAAAGGGAATCATCATCATCATCATCATCATCATCATCATCATCATCATCATCATCATTCTTTCAACGTCCGTCGTTGGACATAGACCTTCCCCTGGATTCGCCACAATTATCTATCGTGGGCGTCAACGTAGCGTCAAATTCCAAAGTCACATAACAGAAATCATTCAAAGAATTAAAGTGTTCAGAATAAATTACATCTATGACATCATTTGCGTTTCTCACTGGAAAACATCTAAAACAGAGATGAAAAAAACCCATCTGGAATCATCTACATTCTGGAGAATTTAAATGTTATTAATAAACTATTCCGGTCAAAATAAGGCCCAAAATGGTCAAGAAAGTCACGCTGACCCCATAATAAAATGAAAGTAAAAATGCTGTTTTTTTTTTATCAATCAACAGCCGCTTAAGAGTTGCTCTCATTTTTCATATTTAAATTTAAACTATGCGTAAATGTCAGTTTTCTGTGAATTTAAATTATAATGAAAATGTTCCAGTACTTTCCACTTGAAATGTGTGGAAATGTTACACCAGAAACTTCAGTGTTTTGAAAAGATCTTTGAGCTGAAAACGCCCATCCCTAATGAACAGAACAAGGGAGTCATCCTACGTTACAATAAATCATGTCCGCATTCAGTCCATCATTTTACGTCAAGACCAAGGAAACTTTTCAAAGTTGGCTTTGAAAAAATTCTTCTTAGATCGAATAAGGTTTTCGAAAGTAAAGAAGAAAATATTTATGATTGAGTGCATATTTAATAACAGCTATATCCTCGCCACCGCAGTCAATAATTGAACAACCGCAGCTTCAACATTTAAAGTCATGTAAAAAAATAAAAAACAGAACCGCAAACTGAGAACCATGCAACGTGCACATGAAATAATTATGCTGGGCCTCACATGGAGAGACCACAAGACAGCACAGTACATCCGGGAAAAGACAACAGAGACATAATAGAATCCATTAAAAAAAAACTCAAATGGTAGTGGGCTGGCCATGTTGCAAGAATAGCAGACAACCGATGGATATCGTGACTCACGACATGGATCCCCCAGGATCACATGCGCAACTGAAGCTGGCAGAATATTAGATGGAGAGACGAGGTAGACAAATTCAAAAAGTACTGACTCTGCAACGCCCATGATAGAGAAGCGTGAAAAATACCGTCGTTGGACATAGACCTACCCCAGAATTCGCCACACTTCTCTATCATGGGCGTTGCAGAGCCAATACTTTCTGAAAGCCAATACTTTCGACAGACGTTGAAAGACTGATGATGATGAAAAAAGAAAAAAATTGAATCAGGGAATAAATATGGTCAGAGTAGGTTCTAGTTTTTGACACCAATTGAGTTTTCCAAAGATAAAACATTTGAAATATAGTAAAAAAAAAAAAAAAAGAAAAAAAAAGAAAAGAAATAAACTTTGAGAAACACCTTGATTCTGAAGAATTATTAATAGACTATAACCATCAAAATATGGCCCAAAAATGGTCTGAGCCCCGCCATGGCATCAGTTCCAGACAACTACAGATTTGTTGTCACCAATCACAACCAACGACTGTGTTCGGGGCTAAAAATTAACTCCACCAAAATTAGACCGTGGGATGAGCACGTTCCCGACTATCACCCTGACAACCTTCCGACTCAGTGGTCAAAAATACATTCATTCATCACCTCAAGACGGGCGTTGGGTAGAGCGGCCGAAACGTTGTGCTCAAGAAGATTAAGATAAAAGTCGAGACAGAACTCAAAATATCAATAGGATATGTTAGTTAATAATGTCGTTCACCGTTGGATGAATGCAGTATGACATGATAAAAGGATTATAGAAGATGAAAACAGGATGGATAAAAGACGTGGGTGTTTGTATAGTGTGCGCACGCATGTCCGTGTGTGTAAAGGTGGATAAAAACTGTTTTGCATTGAGCACAATATATCCGGGAGAAAGCAGGAGTCCGGGACATCCTTCATTGAATCCATTGAAAAACTCAAATAGCAATGGGCTGGCCATGTCGTAAGAATAATCGACAACCGATGGACATCACGAAACACAACATAGATCCCCAGGGATCACATGCGTAACCGAGGCTTGCAGAATATTAGGTGGAGAGACGAACTGAACAAATTCAGAAATAATTGGCCCCGCGACGCCCACGATAGAGAAGTTTGGTGAATCCCGGGGAAGGTCTATGACCAACGGCTGATGTTAAAAGAATGATGATGATGATGATGATGATGAAAGAATTCCTCTCGGAGACCTACTGCACATCAGATGGGCAGGAAAACACTTAACAACAAAGTCAGTCTAATTTCTTCATCATGGTAACCTCTGACCGATATAAGGTACCATGACGTACTTTAAAGCATTTCGTTAAATCAAAGGGCCAAATCCATCAAAGCTTATTTACGATTTCAATTTTCCGATTCAAGGACGGCACGAACGAATGACCAATCAACATTGGAAGCCATAAGAGAAAATAATCTGAAACATATGTTAATATACCTACATAAACGAACTCAAATATTTCTCTATTGCAGTCGCCAATTCCTTCAATTACATACCCTCTCACAAAGAAATTCGTTTACACGCCTGTTTTTATTTAGCATTCCATGAAATCAGGGATGGAATGAATTCATACGCTTTCTTTCTTTATATATATATATATATATATATATATATATATATATATATATATATATATATATATATATATATATATATATATATATCTCCGTCCAAAATGACTGTGTTATTTATGTATGGATCGGGACTAAGTAGCCTAAAGCTATTTTATTAGATAATTCATTCTTAACAATTCAAGTATCCTAATTTTAAGTTGTTTTTTGTCTCGAAGTCTGAACTCATCTCAAGCTGCTTCAACGTGTCTTCAGCATGAAGTCTTAAGAGTTTCTATGAGGTAATTTCAATTATTATGTCATGATTGAGAGATAAATCAACCAATGAGATCATCCCATTTGAGCGCAAACAAACAAATAGGAATATAAACTAACAGACAGAAAAAATTGCATACAAGTTCATTACATGGTTAGATTTGGTTTTAGTTCAAACACAGCAAAAAGAATCGATTTCTGATCAGCAACAATATTCCCACAATAATAAACGATCAATTATTAAAAAAACATATTTCTTGTACAAATAAATATTGATATCAATATTGCTAAATTACCTTTTATTTCTTTTTTCTATCATTTCGCTTAATTTTAACGAGAAGCTTCGTCAGTGTTTATTGCAATTTTCATATTTTCTCAACATGTTTTATATTCGTATGTAAATATAAAAATAGAGATTTTGGCGATTATATAATATTTGTGAATATATGCAGATAAACATATCCATACTGGTACACACGTGTGCAGAAAAAATGTTCAAGAGGAGAATTGAGAAAATCTTCACGTAATTCTGAAAAAAATGTTTTTGAAGAAGTTAATCAATTTTAACTCAAGGGGCGAAATTATGTTAAGCACCGTTTTGTGATCTCTTCTGTTTTCACAATGAGTCGAAATAAAGACAATGTTTTGATTTCATTATTGCGTTGAATATCGGTGAATATGTTTTTTAATTATCATTTTTTATCAAAAAATTATATTTTTAGATCTGTTATATGACCCTTTGAGAAATTCCCCCATTGGCTAATGTATGTCAAATGAAAGATTACTAAACAAATTAACTAAAACAAGAAGAACACAAAAAAAGCATATAAGAAACAAACGATAATCAAATGAATTGTCAATATTCTTTAAGAAGACCAATTATTATTCCAATATTTTCCTTCTAAGATGATGATAATCTCATGAAGAGAAAACATCACCTGAACATTGTAATCAAATAAATAGTCTTATTGTTCGTTCCTGCGAACAATAAATTATCAAATTGAACGACACAAAAATGAAATCTTTCACTTAAACAAACTAAAAAAACAACAAAAAACGAAACAATTTTAACCATAGTATCTAAATATATTATTTTAAGTCCATAATTTGATTTTGTTGGTGCTTCTTGTCCTGACATGAGCTTACTAATCGTGCTCTGCGATGTCCCTACGCCAACCAGAAGTGCATAGAAAAATCGGCGTTCAGACATTGGCGCCAAGTAGACTTGCACGGAGATGACGGGTCACGATTTCGACAATGGTTAAAATTTTCGCGTCCGCAAAACGTAGGATTGTCAACTATGAGTAGATAATTACAGAATTCTCGATGGTTTTAAATGACATTTTGTGGTTTGGTAGACAATAGGTCAAGGAAAAACCAATTAAATATTCGGGCAGATCCATGAATAATTACTCCTTTGAGTAGTAGTTATATGATCAAACCATCTAACACCACGTTATCATGTCTGTCCATAAATGGGAGAGTTTTTTTATTAAACATATTGTGGAAGAGGCGATACGTCATAAATTGGGGACAGAAGCATATGAACGTAAATGCGATTGTTCGGTATACTTCGATTTTGGGCGCTGTGAATAAATCCTTATATAGTAAGGGTGCCGTGATTCGGAAATGTTCGGGAACCACTGCTTTATACGATTTTCTAAAGACTTTCTCCGTACTGAATGGATTTCAATGACGTTTTGTAGAAGGGTTGACAATAGGCTGGGGAAGAACTGACTTGATTTGGGGGCGGATCAATGCACAATTACTCATCCTAAGGATGGTTTTAGGAGAGGTAAGCACTCAATGAGTGCTTCCTACTTGATCATTTGTAGCTATTGAGTTACATTCTATTTTTGCCTGAAGTATAAACAAATTTTACTGAACAATATCAAACTTTAATAACTTTTAAAGTCACTGCTTATCGAACTTATTCAAAGGTATCAGGGCATATATTCATCAAGTTGGTAAAAATTATACATTAAAAATTGTCTTCTAATAACGTTTTTTTCTAAAATTTAAGTATTTATTCCCTAGCCGAAACTTTTGTTTTTGTTTTATTTTATTTTACAAAAGTATGTATAAGTACTTGAACAAAGGGGGGTCAATTGGTATTCTTTGCTCCTTATCCCTAGTCTTTCAACACTCTCGCACCCCTTCCAGCGCCCTGCTAGGGAGTGCTAGCGTTCACTTTGGGTAACATTGGTACAATTCCAATGCTGGATTAACTATGTAACAAAATCAGTATTTTTTAGAGGCCCTGAAAATTCAAGCTACCCACGCTAAATGCTTGCAATCTTTCAGTTCACATTCAGTGGTTCTATACTTTCCCTATTTCTTTAAAACTATACCATGGCTCCGCGACGCCCATCATAGAGAAGTGTGGCGAATCCTGGGGAAGGTCTATGTCCAACGACGGACGTTAAAAGACTGATGATGATGATGATGATGATGATACTGTCTTCAACTTTTATGAACGACTGGGTGTTTAGGATTAGCGATCTTAGCCAATTGTCACCTTTAAATGGAGTTATCATTCTAATATTTCTTATACGGTAACTAATGGGGCACGGTATCTACGTAATACATGTACATGAATGCTGAGGTATTTGAAACTGAGGACAGAGCCGCTGCACAATGACAGAAACGAAAACAAAGTAATATTACTGAATCATCAAATATGTTTGTCGTAAACATCTCTCTCTATAGTAAATTAAAAAAAGAAAGAAATAACTTTCAAGCAAATAAGGTACCTATCAACGTTATTTACGGATAGTTCAACCTCTTCTTCGATGAAGTCCCGATGTTTCGGCCGACTCATTTTTTACAACTATCTCCTGGTGTAAATCGCTATAAGAGAGTCTCTCTCATGGGTTTTTCCCGGTAATTCAAAGCAATATATATATATATATATATATATATATATATATATATATATATATATCCATCCTGCCACGCGGTACTGGATGGGATTATGGATAGACTATAGCCACAACTGAAGAGTTGTAATACAACGACACAGCTGTCTTTAGATGACACAATTATTTTATACATATATATATATATATATATATATATATATATATGTATATAATTGTGTCATCCACAGACAGCTGTTTCGATGTATTATATCTTTTCAGTTTGGCTATAGACTTTAACCCATCCAGTACCGCGAGATAGAATTGAAACCCTCACTTCGGACCCGGATATCCTACCTCTGGACTACGGAACTGGGTGGTCAGTAAGGCTGAATTCAAGTGATACATTTATTTACACTGAAATCCCTCATCCACCAGATTGCTCTATTCCTATGGAAGAGCATATATATACATATGACAGCGAGTTCACCTCTATTGTTATACTCACAGATCCCTCGTCATTAAATAAGTTTTTTGGTAACCTATATTAGGAAGCCCTGTTTTTAAGAAATTAAATATTTGTGATATGAAATAACATCCACATGCAATATGATGATACCCTATATGAAATAACAAATTACATCTATGACATAAGCAATTTATTAAAATCATGGCTGAAAGGGAGGTGGTATTTAATGAACACTGCTGGGGCGTTACTTTAATGTCACTGTTTTGTATTTAAAATCCCCGAAACGGTTAGATGGTAAACAACTGATGATCCCAACTGGAGAAAATTTTACAAGTAGTACCATAATAACAAAGCATATGTAAATTAGGGGGAAAAATACGGGAGAAAATGACATAAATTGCATTGAAAGATATTGGGAAATAGGTGACTGAAGTGACGCTAAAAAAAAATTAGAAAGAGATTTTTTAATGCTTAGTGTTTGAAGCAGTAAAGCTTCCTAGACTATAAGTACAATTCATACCTTGTGAAAATGAATCGGCCCAAACGCTATGACTACATTGAAGATGAGAAATAGAGTTTAAACCGTCCGAAACAAAGTTTGTATGTTAATGACTGTTCTCGAAGTTATAGACAAAACAATATACGTTTTAATATCTATGTGTGCTTTCTCCATTAGGAAACCCTTTTTGTAATCTACGTAACAGGCCCTACACTAGCCTTGTGCTGTTGGTAATGTTTTTATTTAGGAAGGAGTCCTTATATAACTTATGCTACAGGTCCTACTCTAGCCCTGTGCCGTTGGTATTGTAATTATTTGGGAAGGTAGCACTACGACTACTTGCTGGATTTATGTAAGTTTAACATCCGATTTATTTTTTAAAAATGTTATTACTTCTTTTTCTTTTTGTCAACGTCTCTGGCTGACTAATTGTGCCGGATATAAATAAGCCCCAGCGTAGGCAGTAGTGTTGTTAGTACTTTGGCGCGCATTTTGAAATCGACACGCGGCACAACTTGCTTTCCCGCGCGATCTAAATACGGTTTATCCTCTCATTGAAACGCGCGGTAAGATGATAAAAAAAAAAAATGTTTGATAATGACAATCTATTCCTGTGTTTCCCAAAGTGGGTTCCGCGAAGAAATTATAAGGTTAAGGGAGATTAAGCGTCTTATAATAAAATTTCTCTTTAATATCCTTTTAATATTTTTTTCTTATCACAACAATCACAAATTCACAACGATTTATAAATTAGTCGTTTTTTTTATAAATTTCGATTTTTTTCATTTATCAGTTTTTTTTTTTTTACATAAAATAATTCTATCTCTAAAATAATCTTTGTTTCATTTGATGTCTTATTGAAATTAGATTGGAGGGGTTGTCTAATAAATATAGTTATGGGCTACGCTATTTTTGGAAAATCGTGCAGTGTTTCTCAACTTTTTCCGAATCACGGTGCCCTTGCTGTATAAGAATTTTTTAACGGCACCCCAAGTCAGAATATACTAAACAATACATTTACACTCATGTATTTCTGGTCCCGATTTCTTTCACAATATGTTTAATGAAAACTTTTTCACTTGTTAGGAGATAAGGATTACAATAATACTTAATCTATATGATTTTAAAAAATCTTTATCATTAAGCTACTAGTACTATTGAAACTTTCTAATATCCCGCGGCGCCCCTAGAACTAACTGTAGCTTCACGAGGCGCCCTGGCGCACAGTTTGAGAACCACTCATGTAACGATTCTGCGTTAAAATGAGTTCAGGAACCACTGGTCTACCCTGATAATTAACAGTGTGATTTCTTTGGTTCGCTGTCTGTAACAAAAAAAAAATAAAAAAATAAACAAAAAACAAACCAACAAACAAACTTTCTGCCATCCGTTTCCAAACTGTACTCTTCCGTAACACTGAACTCTTCCATTCAGGAGTGAAGATACATCCTAACCTCCATTTGGAACAATCGACCCTTCCACTGGAACTAATTCACATTTTTTTTTCTCTAAAAATGTCGTTTCTGATGGAAATTCAAATATACCCTTGATTTTTTTGTACCGCAATTTATTAACTTATCTACTTATATACCAAACAGTGTGATTTTCTTTTTTCCTCTTCGTAACCATGGACTCTTCCACTAAAATTTAACTAGTTTGCTCACAAAAAATATCTCCTATCCTTCTACTGAAACGAGCTATTTTAGTTTATTTTCTCAAAAAATAAAAAATGGAATAAAAGATAATCCAATAGAATTCAAAGACGTGTGGTCCCCGCATTACGCAACTTTTTCACTTTAGAAAAAAAAGGCGAAAAGCGAAAATAGCATTCAGCTTTTGTTTTGTTACGAGACATCATAGAGTTCCCCTCCCCTCTGCACCCCGCTCTCGTCGACATTCTACCACCACAACCACCAATGAGTCAGCTTGACATACTATCCTAATTTCTGAGGTCTATGAACCTTCGAATTTTTTTTCCATATAAATAAATGGTGATTGTTTATTCGCTTTACGCCATTTCGGTTTACGAAAAGCTTGTTAAGGAACGCTGTACTTTCGGATAGCAGGGAAACCTGTATGATACTTTCATGTCGTAATAACATTCCCAGTGATTGAGAAAAATATCCCGATACATTGCAAAAAATGTATTTAACATAAGCCTCAAGCAACCAAAAAGATATTTTCGTTAGATTAAGTATAATAAATCTTAGATAACCATTAAGGATAGCAAAAGGTTCGACATTTTTTCTACATATGCGTAGATATATATATATGTATATATATATATATATATATAGAGAGAGAGAGAGTTGTAATTCAACGAAGCAGCTGTCAGTCGATGACACAATTATAATATATATATATATATAGAGAGAGAGATTAATAATTGTGTCATCCACACACAGCTGTTTCGTCGAATTACAACTCTTCAGTGTGGCTATAGACAATCCAGTATCACGAGGTAGAATTGAAACCTTCGCTTCAGACCTAGCGGCTGGCATTTTTACCCCTACCCTACGCAGAACTAGACGGTCATTAGGACCGAATTTAAGCCATATATCTACTTACGCACAATTCTCCACCCACTGGAATGCTCCATTCAAGAGTTGGAAGAGCATATATATCTATTACTTATAAGTACAAATACATGTAAACGTAATCGATACATTTTCTTACGTATGTAAAACGCATACCCACACAAGGGCCCGCTTGGATAGTGTAATAATTGGCACATCTCACTTGCAGAGGGTCCAGGGTTTCCGGTATTAGCAAAAAGTGTAGAAAACTCTGTTTAAGGACACATTTTTCTGTGCACTCAGCAGCTAATTGAGTACACTCTAAGCTGCGTTATTCAGGTAGAGGTATCCCTTCAGTAAATTTGCATCTTGCCAAAGGGGTAGTCATGAAAACTTGTAAGAATAAAGTCCTGGTCTCGGCCAGAATAGAGATTCGACAGGATAGCTGAACAGACGTATGCGAAGAAAACCGGAACCTCATCACCGGCTGTTTTCACTCTGATGGGTGTTGTCTTTTGAGAGACGTACGCTTTACACACACAGGAAAACTGTTCTCCTGTTGAGATGCTATAGCATTTAAATACCGTATTGAAAACTTCTTCGTTAGTTTTGTTTTGTTTTTGTCTTTTAAAAAATTATATTTGCACTGCCAAATTCTTGAAACTATGCTTTTTATCATCAACAGTCATTGATCATTCTAACTGATGATTTTTTTTACAATTTTATTATTATCAAAAACTGTAAAACTAATTACTCCAGGAGATACACACCTCCCGGATCTAACGGTTACTTCTTTTCATTATATATATATATATATATATATATATATATATATATATATATATATATATATATATATATATATATGTGTGTGTGTGTGTGTGTGTGTGTGTGTGTGAGAGAGAGCATTCCTTTGTACGTTGAGTAATCGAATCGGAATTTTAACCGACTTGAAGGCGTTCTGAATCGCATTAAATAATAGTTAAATAAATATCTATCCAATGCTTAGTTGTCAAAGCAACCACGCCCTTATTCCCCAAACTGAAACACATGCAATTCTAGGACAACTACCTCTCGGATAATTGCCTCTGGATAATTGTCCCCCTGGATAATTGCCCTCCTGATTATAACACGTAATGCCAAATTTAATATTTGTGGAAATGAAGTTGTTGGCCATGTAAACGATCGCCCCCATGGGGGGGGGGAATTATTCAAGGGGCAATTGTCAAAAGCTATTTATCTAAGGGTGGGTGAAGTTCCTGATACTGACTCGTGCAACTGTACTAAGAACATATCAAACAGAAACATGCAAATATTCGTCAAGGCTCCACCGAAAAACCCTCAGTAATCCTCTGATTGACCTACACGAACTTATAGGGGTATTCAACCAGCATAAACCAGCTCTGAAAACCCTATAAAGACTCCAAAGAGTGTTGTTGCTTTTTAAGAAAAATTAAAATGAATGATTGAATAACATATTAATTAGAAATTAAAAACCTGTCTGTTGTGAAGATATTATCCATAGTTTTGAAAAGGGTCATTAGCATAAAAAGAACATTAAAGAGTTTTTTTTCAAAAGATTGAACTCTTTTTTTTGTTTGTTTATTTTGTATCCAACACAGTGTTTCGGCCGATTTATTGATTAACAGAAGCTCCATCGGGACGGACTCTGCACTCATTTGACTTATACACTTAGGCGGCATGTTGATGTATGCAGCCTCTCTGTCTCAAGTTCTTTATCAAAATTATTAAAACGTCAGCTTGGATGCATTGTTCTTTTTGCCGTACCTAAAACGAATCCATGATGCTCAATGTAAAAAAACAAAACAAAACAAAAACAAAAACAAATGATAAGTTTTCAATTTCATTATTACGTTAATTCTGATCGATATATTGTTCACTAATACTTTTCAATGAAAAATCAAGCTTTGGAGCCTTTGTATGCTGAGTTCGTCGAACCGAAGATTACCAAGTTTTCTAACCGGGGCCTATGCGACGGGGTTGCTGTCAGTGCATCGTACCGGGACCCGTACGATCAAGAGGATAAGAATTTCTTGGTTTGATCAGAGAAACTCACAAGTAGACACGATATAGCCATTAATAGAGGAAGTTTGAATCTGCTGTTTACCGTCGAGCAAACATAGTATTATGCACTAAAAGGGTTGTAAGCAGATAAAAGGATGGATAAAGGATGGGGGTGTTTGTGTAGTGGATGTAAGTGCAGGAGAAGGCGCAAAACAGCTTTGAACTGGTTCATAAAATTCATCTCGGGGGCCCTGCTTCTAACGACAAAGGCAGAGACTGATTCATGTTGCTTTGAGCGTTATAAAATGGAGGTAATGGTAATCTTTGTTCCTCTGAATATAAAATATAGTTTTTAGATTAGATTCAGCATACGAAGATCCCAAAAGTCACCCCAAAGGCCCCCATATGTATACATAACGTATTGATCAGATATTAATACAGTAATGAAATTGAAAGCCATTAAATTGCTCTTTATCAGAATAAATCGCATCATGAATTCGTTTAAGTACGACAGGAACAGTGCATCCAATGAGTCAAAATGGCGTCGTAATTTCTTTTTGAAGCACATCCAGAGATTTTCGGCTGTCTAGGTGTCTAATAGAGACCAAATTCTAACTTCATTATTTTGTTTATATCTGATGACTACGTTGTATAATTTTACTTCTTTGAGCCTTTGCATGTTGTTAATTTAGCTATTTTTAAGATAGATCCAGCTTAAAAACAGCTTGATCTAGCTCTTTTGGAGCGCTGAATCTAACTTTTTGGAGCTAAAACAATTATCTATTAATATATTGCTGTCTGAGTGTTTGATAGAGACCAATATATGTCTTCTAACTTCATTATTGTGTTAATATCTGATCACGACGTTGTATGATTATACTTAGAGCCTTTGCATATTGTCAATTTAGCCATTTTGAATAAAGACCCCAGCTTTAAAACAGCTAGATGTAGCTCTTTTGGAGCTAGAACAATTATCCATTAATATATTGCTATCTGGTTGTCTGATAGAGACCAAATTAATGGGTTCTAACTTCATTATTGTGTTGATATCTGATCACTACGTTGGATAATTATACTCCTTTGAACTTCTGCATATCATCAATTTAGCTATTTTGAGGATAGATCCGGCTTTAAAACAGCTAGACCAAGCTCTTTTGGAGCACTGAATCTAGCTATTTTAGAGCTAGAACAATTATCCATAAATATATTGTTGTTTAAGTGTTCGATAGAGACCAAATTAATGGCTTCTAACTTCATTATTTTGTTAATATCTGTTGACTACGTTGTATAATTTTACTTTGAACTTTTGCATATTGTCAATTAGCTATTCTGATGTAAGATCCAGCTTTAAAATAGCTAGATCTAGCTCTTTTGGAGTGCTGAATCTAGTTATTTTGGAGCTGGAATAATTATCCATTAATATATTGATGTCTGCGCTTTAACGGACTGCGTTAAAACGGGGAGGATTGTATCGATAATATTCTTGTGGACTGGCCGACGACCGGAATATATAACGGCATCTATAAGGCCCAGTTGCACATGTTTTGCAGTCCGGAAGTCACGGGCATCTGCTACAGATGGGGGGGGGACTTGGGGGGCCTGAAAGTTGGATTATGATACTGTTTTATTGATTCCCTTTTATTATTTACGCTATTTACGTTGTCTAGGGCGAATGATACATTAACCGTGTAACGACGGGAAATCATCTCAAATATGTTTGTGATTCATTCTGTCGGACCAATATGTCCAATCTTTTAACATATATTTTCCAGTATTGCTAAGTAACACCGACTTGATGTCCCCATATAGAACGACTGTAACATTATTATTCGGTGGTAATATTCCGAATATATACCTTTGTTCAGTGGCGGTGGAAGCCCATGCCGGCACACATATGGTTTGTGACTTGGTACTGGTTCGTGGCTTAGAGGTTGGCCACAGTGGTACCAATTTAGCACAAACCTTGTTTTGGCTGTGCAAACATTGCTAAATCACGTGGGCATCTTAGCCGTTTTTTGGAGCTATTTGCAGCATATTTGGGAGTCTTAGGGCCATTTTCAGCGTCTTTTCTTTTGTATTTCCAAAAAGTATTTTTAAAACTCTTTTTAACCATTTTTTGGCAGCCAGACAAGCGTGGAAATATGTTTTGTGTCGGCAACACTTGTTGGGGACCACTGTTCTAAAAGGCCGAACCTCGTAAAAGCCAACCAAACATTTGATACCGACAATAACAAATTCGCCTCTGTTGTATGGAATGCTACTTAAATCGTCTACCAATTTGCACTCGTACAAAGCTGGCAGTTGGTGCAGACTAACCCAATTCTGAACTTTTCTCATGCAAATACTTACTTCGTATGGGCCGTTCACACCCAGGCTCGGAGATCCCGAAGCGAATGCATAAATTTAAGGCTGCACATCGTGCAATGTGATTTTTGTTGCTAGGTAGTGAGGGTTATTTTCTGATTACTTATATGTAGAAAGAATAGGAGGAGGTTATTATTCCTTTCAAAGTTTGCCTTTGTAGCCACGGTAGGGACGTTCATATGTAATTGTTTTTTCTTACTTTACGTGATTAAAATGTGAAAATTTGCCCGTCGTCCAATTGAAACAAGGAAGATTTCAAATCATCACTGTCCCGATCGCAAGTTTAAAAGGGAACAAGAATGGCTGCTGCAAAATCGAACTCCTCTCCAATTCCGACTGATGTTGCTTACTGTAACATTTGTATTATATATATATATATATATATATATATATATATATATATATATATGCAATGCTCTTCCAACATAGGAATAGAGTATTCTAGTGGATGAGGAATATATGCATGAGTAAATATATCGCTTAAATTCATCTTTATTGACCATCCAGGTCTGCGTGGGGCAGAGATAAGATACCAGCCTCTGGTTTCGATCCTACCTCGTGGTACTGGACGGGATAATGGATAGTTTATAGCCACACTGAAGAGTTGTAATACAATGAAACAGCTCTCTGTTGATGACACAATAATGTATACATAAATATATAACAAAGGAAAAATTTTCAGTGGATTGCATACCTGCGTTACGTTGTGTGACGTCCAATCGGGACCACATCCGCTAAGTTTTACCCTTGAAAGATTAGACTGTCAAATACAGGGCCAAACTCTCCTCCAACTTCTATTCCGACTGAAGATGATTACGGCAACATTTGTATTGTATATATAAAATAAATAAAATGAATAAGAAATAGTATATTTTTTTCATCTAAATGTATATATCTATTCGGATAAAATAAGCTCTTGCGTGTTTGTATGAAAAATTTCCGACAACAAAATAACCTCGTAAATTTAGCTCAGTAAGTAAAGCAATCTCGTAGCAAACAGTTGGCCGAGTGTTCAAATCATGCTCGGGCATGTGAAATCTAAAAAAATCTTCTTACACCACAATTTTGGTGGAAATTTTTCTAGTTACAAGTCAACTCCAGTTTCAGAGTTGGAAAGGAATAAATGATGTTTTCTTTACTTTCAGACATAATCTATGAGAAAATGGAACTTGTTACCCCATGAAGTATGAAGATCGGTGACAAAATTCTGGTTCTGTGGCATGCATCAGCTTAATGATCCTTGCAAGTCTCCAGTCTGGTCGAGACCAGGACTTTATACCAACAAGTTTTTATGACCAACCCCTCCGCAGGGTGCAAGTTCACCAAGGGAATACCTCCACCCTCATCGAACAGCTTAGAGTGGACTCAATTAGCTTCTGGGTGCACAGGGAACCTCTTCCAAATGAAGAGTTTTTCGTAATCGAACCCGGAATCGAACCTGAGCCTTTCTGTGTGGGAGGCAGACGTGCAAACCATTACATTATCTGAGTCGACTGGGTCATGGGCCAACGATTTTAAGGGGCTTACTCCCCCTAACAAAGGCAAATACTATTGTATTTGATACTCCTTATCACAGCATTGAAATATACTGTCATATAAATTGTTGGTCCCAACCATTTTTTTTTGATAGATTGTTGTAGTTCTTTTATCTTTCATTACCTCAGCCAGTGAAGATGGGTGAGGTATATCCATCTGTCTGTCCACACGATATCTCCAAAAGTACTGAATGGATTTCAATGAAATTTTGTGGAAGCGTGGACAATGGGGTAAGGAAGAAGTTTCTCGATTCAAATAAGTATACGCTCATGATTGTCCACTCAATATCTCCAAAGGTTCTCAATGAATTACTACGAGATTTCGTGGACGGGTGAACAATTGGTCACGATAGAAATGATTAATTTTTTTTTGGTGGGGGGAGGGGTATGCACAATTACACACCTGGGCAGGTATGTGCTCTCTGATTGTTTTCTACTTTCGCTCAGTTATAACTTAAATAACCACCTAATTCGGTCTTTATCTATCGTAAGTCATCTCTGTGAGGCTCACAACTTAAGGCTGATCTGGTGGAGAGGTATTCTTTAATTTGTTACGCTAGATCGTTGTGCTTGCTTGTATGGATAGGAGGCACCAAAGCATTAGATCATCGGTTTTCATATCACCTAAGCAAATGACAATAAGATTGCCTCATGTAATTACAAAATCTAACTCACACATGTATGAATACACACATACATAGAGTGGGTGTAAAAGGATTCGATACATTTAAAATAGTTGATTTTAACATCCTTGTACAGCTTCAAAATTGACAGAATTGGGTTCAAAGATTAAAAAAAAATACCAAAAACATATTGAAACAAGATAGAAAATCGTAAAGTTATTCGCTGAAATCAGTCAAAATTCTGCCAATGAAGAAGGTGCATAAATATGATGTATTGATATCTTTTAAACGTATCAGATACATTTTGGACTCACTATTTATATATACACACAAATACAACATACACACATGTATATAATTATGATTTGATTGCTATGAACTCTTCATGAACACACACGCACACACGCACTCACTCACGAATACACGAACACACCCATTTATACATACATACAAATTACCAATGGATTTCTCTTATTTAATTTGCTTCACCACGATTAAACTTCATTCAAGCATGGATTTATCCCGTGGGGTCCAAACAATTTTGGCCTTCACGTATTTGTGTGCAAACGCACTCTTTCACAAGTATGTACACGCACACACACATGCATACACATACACACACATTATTATTCTTTCCTTTCAACTTTCTGTCGCTCATTATAACTCTCTCTCTCTCTCTCTCTCTCTCTCTCTCTCTCTCTCTCTCTCTCTCTCTCTATATATATATATATATATATATATATATATATATATATATATTCCTTTCCACATATACAAGCCCTTTCTCTCTCTTGCTCTTTTTGTCTTCGTTCCTTGTGGATACAATCTCTCTTTGTTAAACCTCCAGTCATTCTTTTTTGTTTTTGAATGTTATCGTCCAATTTACTATACAACCACCACCATCTTGTATTTTCTTAAGTATATATATATATATACATATATATATACATATATATATATATATATATATATATATATATATATATATATATATATATATATATATATATATATATATATATAAAAGGATATTGATAGTACTACTTACTGTGTTGAATATTGAGCACTGTGATTAAATATCTACAATGGATAAAATCCATTGTTACAAACTTAGACAATATATGCATTATTCACTATATATATATATATATATATATATATATATATATATATATATATATATATATATATATATATTTATATATATATATATATATATATATATATATATATGTATATATATGTTTAAACAACTGATGATAGTAGCAATAAAAAATTCACACATAATATCATAATATCTAATTGTGTGTGAAGTATAAGAACCCCAGAAAAAATTATATGAATTACATCAACTGATACTGGGAAATTAGTGACTGAAACGTCATAAATTTATGAAAAAAAGATTTTTTTATGTATTTTGAGTTTAAAACTGTAAACCTTTCTTGACTGTCATTTTGTTTGTTTCTTTTTTCTTCTATCTCTCCCTCTCATTTTACCCCCTATCTTTTTGCTCTCTCTCTCTGTATATATATATATATATATATATATATATATATATATATATGTTTGTGTGTATATGTATATATGCGTGTATGTATGTAAATATGTGTATGTATGTATACGTGTACATATATATATGTTTGTGTGTGTATGTATGTATGCGTGTATGTATGTAAATATATGTGTATGTATGTATGCATACGTGTATATATATATATATGTGTATGTGTGTGTATGCATATAAGCGTGTATGTATGTAAATGTATGTGTATGTATACGTATATGTATATGTTTGTGTGTATATGCATATATGCGTGTATGTATGTAAATATATAGGTGTATATATGTATACGTGTATATACATATATGTTTGTGTGTGAATGTATATATGCATGTATGTATGTAAATATATGTGTATGCATGTATATGTATATATATATATATATATATATATATGTACGTATGTATATATACGTATATGTATGCATGTTTACTTATATATATATATATATATGTATACACATACACATATGTTTGTATATAAATACATTTATGTGTGCGTGTATGTGTGCGTGTATGTGTTTATATACATAAATACATCAAAACATTTTTTTATTTACATACAAGCACCTTATCCCCTCAGACATATCGGCACACATTTACACATGGGAAAATAAGCTTTTTGATGTTTATACCCTGAAGACACACACGCATTTAAACCACGTACAAATACGCCGACGAACCCATACACATCCGTACAATTCTATATTGTACTTATATTCACACAATTTCAGACTCACCAATTTTTCTTTCATGTATTTACACTTGTATACGCACAGCTATTTCTTTGTTGTATTCCAACACGTTAATTCCATTAAACAAGAATTTAACTATCTTCTTTTTACATACAAAGAAGAATTTCATTCCTTAGTCTTATAAACAAAACATTGCTGGGACCTACTTTATGACAATCATCGTGGGCTGTCCTGTATTTGTTTTTGGATATTATTTTCAATTAGATTAGAAGAAGAGACTTCGATTACCCGAACATAAATTCTTTGAATTACGGATTATCCGAACGAGGTTTCAAGGTCCTGCAGTTGTGTACTGTATGGAGTCCTTTTTTTTATGATTAGATCAGTTATCTAAGAAATCAATTATACTAACAATCAATTCCTGCACACACACACGCACGCACATATATACACACTCATACACACTCACACACACACACACACACGCACACACACATATATATATACATACATATTCCCAACTTTCTCAATCTCTCTCTCTCTCTCTCTTGCACACACATATATACTGTTTCTCTCCTCCCTCATACACACCCTCTGTATATGTATAAATGTGAATAGGCGAAGAGGGATGTGGTTTATATACATATGCATTTCCTTGTTATTTTTTCTATCTTTCCTTTGATATACTGAATCCCAGATAAACTACTTCCTCGTTTTCTTTACACTTTCTATCCCCCTTTTGCAAATAGATAGATAAATAGATAGACAGACAGACATGTGATTAGATAGATATTCTGCACTGGGATTCGAAACACACACATTTCTCTACCTATATAGAATAATCTGTCCACACACGCACACATGATCGCACCATTAACACTAGATAGGTGTGGACAAACAGAGAAAATGATAGATAGATAGATAGATAGATAGATAGATAGGGACTTACAGATAGATAGATAGATAGATAGATAGGACTGAATCCATATTCTGTATATATAGGTATATACATTCGAAAAAGAATCATGTATATACCTATACATGTACCCACGCACGAGACATGTGTACTCTTTTGACGATGTGTGTGAGTGCGTATGTGTGTGTATGTGTATATATATGTGTATATATATATATGTATATATATATATATATATATATATATATATATATATATATATATATATGTATATGTATATATATATATATATATATATATGTATGTATATATATATATATAAATATATATACATATATATGTGTGTGCATATATATATGTGTGTGTGTATATATATATATATATATATATATATATATATATATATATATATATATATATATATATATATATATATATATATATGTTCATATTCAGAAATTATATTCGAAACACGACCATTTGTTTACCCTTACACGTACTCATGCACGCACACGTGTATGCATTTTTGGCGATAAATAGCTAGCTAGCTAGCTAGATAACTAAATTCATATTCTGTAATTAGATTCTGAACACGATCATATACTTACCCATACAAGCTAGCGCGCACCCACACATGTAGGTACTTTTGACGCTAGATAGATAGATAAGTAGATAGATAGATAACTGAGTTTATATTCTGTAATTAGATTCTAAAGACTATCATTTATTTTCGTATATACAACGCACGGGCCCACGCACGCACGCACACATACATACACGCACGCACACGCCCGGTTCTCACCGGTTTCGTGTACAACTTTTTTTTTTTTTGTCTTTCTCTCTTCAACGACGTCGTCGCCGATAGCAAGTATCCCCAGCCCTGGTTGTCGTGCAACAAGTACGGTAGCCAGTGTCCCTGCAGGGTTTTAGCATAACGATCACAACAATTAAACACAGCTTGAAGGATTGGGGGGGGGGCGGGGGAAAGCGGGGGGGGTATTTAGGAAGAGGAGAGGTTGGGAATAGTTTGAGAGCCTGAACTGAGTGAAAGAAAAGTGAGCGAAGAGGGAAGGAAAGAAGAAGAAGAAGAAGAAGAAGAAGAAGAAGAAGAAGAAGAAGAAGAAGAAGAAGAAGAAGAAGGAAAAGAAAAATGAGGAAATGAATAAAAAAACAAGTTGAAAAAACAGAAAAAGCGAAAAGTTATTTATGGCTAAAAGTGTCTCCAGAAATGACTAAAATCTGCTAAATTGTATATAATTTATATATTCTGTATGTTATCTCTCTCTCTCCCCCCCTCTCTCTCTCTCTCTCTCTCTCTCTCTCTCTATATATATATATATATATATATATATATATATATATATGTGTGCACACGCACACACACACTGAGAGAGAGTGAGAGAGAGAGAGTGCAAACAATTGATTATTCGGATAAGTGATCTGATTATAAAAAATAATTCTTGTTTATAAATCTTGTTCGGATTCGGATAATATGAATTTCGGACACTTTATGTTCGGATAATCGAGATGTCTTTGTATATATGTATAGTCATTTAAAACCCGTATATCAAACAAAATAACTTTATACCAAGAACCTAGAACAAATTATTTATTATTTATCAGCAATTACTTACTTTAAACCGTCCAGATTTACAAAAATTATTTGTATCATGGCTTCTTAGAGGAAGATGTAGGTAAATAGTAAACTGAAAAATATATAAGACACCGCAACTTTATTTTTTCACTGTTCCCGGGTTAAAAGTGCTATTTTGTTTGCTTTTGTCTAAAAAGTATAGAACAATGACAATTATTCCATTCTAACTTTGCTTTTTGTTCCTGGGTAATAAGTGTTATTTTCTGATTGCTTATATCTAAAAAGTTTCGAAAGTGTCTATGATTCCCTTCTGTTTTTGGTTTTGCCACCAGGATGATTCGAAACCTGCTTATTTCGAATTTGACGAATTTGATTCTGGCCACAAAAGCGAAGTTTTAAGGAAATAATCAATCTTTTTTCCTTTGTTTTTTCGCGCGTGAGTTATCAGAAAATAACGCTCACTACCCAGGAACGAAAGTTGCGTTGCACGGTGTGATGATTTTGTAGATTTAATCGGGTATCGCTG
>OY735239.1:6552425-6562425 GCA_963457665.1 Thysanoteuthis rhombus | reverse complement strand
TTGTATGCTGCTCTCAACTACTATATTTCTATATTTTACACCCATAAGACCAAGTATTAACAATACGTCCAATTTAAGACGCTTAAAGTAACATGAACTTCTTGGTAGTTATGATGACAGTTTTGCTTAACGATTTCCAGTTATTACGTTATACTTCTCTTCGTCAATGATATTATCAACTAATCCACGCGACTGTTAAGTATATTTTTTGTAAATATATCTTTATATTCGAAGACCGTATAAAAAGAGCTGACACTGAAAGAAACATTTGGGTAAACACTAATTGTTATTGACAAATAAGAATTGGACTCCTCACGTACAAGAACACAGAGGTCGTAAATAAATCGGCAAAACATCATCAGCAGCAACAGCAGCAGTGGCCTTTTAACATTCGTCGTCAGATCTTTCTATCATGGGCGTCGCGTAGCGAAAATTTTCTGAAGCTGTCTAAATCGCCACACCATCTCATTTTTAACCGGCTGCAATCCAGCATACGATCTCTGGGGTGAGTCGTGAAGTCCAGTGCTTATCTCACATTCTTGCAACATGGCCTGCCCATTGCCATTTGAGTTTTCTCGTTGATAAGATAGCTCTATTTTCTCTCTGATTTACTGTACTGTCTAATGGTCTATCCGTATGAGGTTAAGGAAGCTCCTCTCTTGAGCATTATACATGGGTCTTAGTTTGAGAGCTAAATTGGCCAAAATGAGCTCAGTGTTTACTTGTATGTGAAAACTAATGATAAATGTGTTAGAACACATTAAAAAGCTGGGTTTGAAAGCCAAGGGAATATTGGGACAAGAAAAAAAAAATTTATTGCCCTTTTCTGTGCTTTTTTTGTGGAGGGCAAAGAGTTTAGGAAGATGTAGGAAATTAGGGACGCAGGGGGATTTCTCAAAGGGTGTGGGGTCCTTTTCTGGTTCCACCCAATACCATTCTCACAAAGTGCATAATGTATACTCATCTATCTCTGTTCTTATCTATCCTAGTCTCTCCATAGCTATCTATCAATTCTGTTCATATCTATCTATTTATCCATCTCTTCGTATCTATTTATCTATCCTAGTCTGTTCATATCTATCTATCTATCTATCTATCTATCTATCAATCTATCTATCTATTCTGTTTATACCTATCTATTTATTCATCTATTTATCCATCGAAGTCTGTTTATATCTATCTATCTATCTATCCTAGTCAGTTCATACCTATTTATCTATCTGATTGTGTTCATATCTATCTATCTATCTATATATCTATCTATCTATCTATCTATCTATCTATCTATCTATCTATCTATCTATCTATCTCAGTCGGTTCGTATGTATCTATGAATCTATCTATCTAACGCAGTGTGGTAATATCTATCTATCTATCTATCCAAGTCTGAGAGAGAGAGAGAGAGAGAGAGAGTGAAAGAGTGAAAGAGGGAGAGAATGAGAATACAAAGGAAAAAGAGAGAAAACCGCAGTAAGAATGAGAGACCAAGAGAGAGAGAGAGAGAGAGAGAGAGAGAGAGAGAGAGAGAGGGGGGATATAGATAGAATCGACATTACAGAATGTTTCTACCTTTTTGCATACACGGTTTGCAGTTTTTCCTCGGATAGATTGATAGATAGATATATAGATAGATAGATAGAGTGACTAACCAGACCTGTTCTTACAGGGATTCAGGCCGGGTAGATTCCTTGGCTCCATGCCAAATCCATGTCTTGTGAAAGAGAAATTAATCTTCCCTAAACTTTGCATGGATCCGTACACAGCACACGTGACCCGTCTTCCAGCCAATTAGCCAACAATCAAACTCCACGAAAAGAGGCAAATACGTGTGATTTTATTCGCTGAGTTTCTTCAGCTACCACTTTGACTTTGGTGTCAGAATTCCACATGCGTCTTTTCGAAGCAAACCCTATTTATATCATTCTCTCTGAGCGCTCTACCGTTGGGTAACCGGTGGTGAGCTAATTTAGCAAATCCTTCCTGATATGTGGCGCGTTCGATTATCATTGGGTATTCCGTACTTCACTCAGGAGATTGGCGCAGCACTATCTTGAGTACTTGTATATATATATTATATCTAGTGAACCAGTATCGTAAAAAATACGGCAGTTATATTTCATTTGACTTTATTTTCTTAAATTCTCTACCTGTCTAGGCCGTTAGCTGCTTTGATGTATTGTTCCCTTTCCTCTATTATGCACAATATTACTGACGTACTTCACGCTTGAAATTTCGATATGTTGTTATCAGTGTACTCTTGGCTTATTGACAAGTCATCAGGCTGCTGAAATCTGTGCTGGAGTTCAAATCATGACTGTTACACTTAATATTATATACATCGATTTCCTTTTGACAAAAACACACCAGTAACTATCATTATGTTGTTAGTTACTTTATGTATTTCGATACCTCAAATATTCACATGTCAGTGTGTATGTAATTCCGTTCATAACCAATTGTTTTATTAGAAACAATTAACTATAAACCGTCACCAAAATTGTCAAGTAATGTTTTTTTCATAGCTTTTAAGCTGGTTTGCTAGGCATGTATTTATGTATGTAAGTGTCGCGTGAACAGAGCACACCAATGAGCAAGAGGGCCAAAATTTTCAATATTTGCACTTTGTTATGACTAGAAAAAAACGTTCTCAGTCTTTTTTGAAAGTCTACACTCAAAATAAGTTTTTGAGGGGTTCCAATTTACAATGTGAGTGTTTGCTAAATTGGTTCCTTATCCTTTTGTCCGGCAGTATTCACGTATATTCTTTTCAAACCAGACATTTTATAGAGATCACCTCTCGTTTCTACTTATCCGTCAATATATATATATATATATATATATATATATATATATATATATATATATATATATATATATATATATGTATGTTCATATCTATCTATCAGTGTCAGTCGATTCATATCTATCTACGTATGGTGTGATGGGCGGTGTTTTTGGAATCGTATTACTTTGGTGGTTAAAGTAGGAAGGGCATCTATCTATCTATCTATCTATCTATCTATCTATCTATCTCAGTATGTTCATATGTATGTATGCATGCATGTATGTATGTATGTATGTATGTATCTATCTATCTATCTATCTATCTATCTCAGTTTGTTTAGATCTATCTATCTATCTATCTATCTATCTATCTATCTATCTATCTATCTTAGTCTGTTCGTATCTATCTATCTATCAATCAATCCTAATCTGTTCATATCTATCTATCCATCTATCTTCATATCTATTTATTCTAGTCTGTATGTATGTATGTATGTATGTATGTATGTATGTATGTATGTATGTATGTATGTATCGATTTATCTATCTATCTATCTATCTATCTATCTATCTATCTATCTATCTATCTACTTGTCTCGTTCCGTTCATATCTATCTATCTGTCTCGGTTAACATACCTATCTACCCGACTCATTTTGATCTTTTTTATCAAATAGTGTCACACACACACACACACACACACACACACAAATATACTCATTGAAAAATATCCATACAACTATTGATCTATTTATACCTTCCTAGATGCGTGTATGAGTCTTGAATTCCGATAGGTATTTTTTTGTGAATGCTCAGTAAAACGTGACGGATGTAATCGAATATCGATTAACTACCATGTACAGTCTTTCTAGTTCTGTATAATTATTTTGTCTGAATGCATAAATTCCTATTCTCTGTCAGCTGTCCTTTTTTGCGACTGACATAAAAAAAGTATTATTCAATTCTTTGGTCACCTTAAGCAAAGCCTTCCGGTCATTTTTGGCAAGAAAGGGTTTGGTAGAAAAAGAAGTTTTCTATGCCACTGAATTAAAACCAGTAAATAAGATGTTAAAATAGCTTATGATGTAAATATTGTAAAGTTTGAAACATTAAAACATGACATGTTTGAAATGAAGTCTAAAAATGACTCAAAAAGCAATAAGGGCGTTTAAATGACTTTGAAGAGTCAGAAATAATAACAAAGGGCAATAAAAGAACTCGAAAAAGAGATTAACATCAAGTAAGACACTCGTTCCCTCTAGATTTATGAATATCAAAATTTAATCATTCCTTCTGTGGCCTATTGTCCTCCCTTCCACAAAGTTTAATTGAAATTCATTGGGCATTTTAGAGATACTGTGTGGACAGATAGGAGCGAATACAAAGATGTATAAAAAAGAATGCAAAAATATCTCTGAATCAAAACCGAATCCCTGGATCCACCCCAAAATTTAATCACTTCTCCTGGGTGATGTGGCTTACCATTCCACAAAATCTAACGTGAAAAAAAAAAAACAAAAAAAACCCACCAAAATGTATTTTTCTCCCCCCCGCCCAATTTTTCGTATTCGCAATGTCTCTTTATTTTCTCAATGAATTTCGATAAAATTGCAGGTAGATCGGTAGGTGGATCATTCACCGGCTGAGCCAAACTGACAAGTCTAAAATGTCAACAAAAAATGTTTTTATGCTACAATCACGCAAAGGCTTATTCCATCTTAATAGATAAAAAAACCATTCATGTTAAAAATATAGATGTCTTTTCATAACATTTTATTTATCATCGGTCCGGTACAATAGTTTCTGCAACCATTATCAATCGGGAGGAGAATTAAGAACAGTGTTTGACCCTGAAGCAGTCCGCCTTATCCAGTTTTGTATCACTATTTTGTCAACAGGACTTGTCCACGGGAAGGAAACCTGAAGTTTGTCTAAATCCTCATTCTCTGTCAGCTGTTCCCGTTTCTGACCGATATTTCCATATACAAGAGCACGGGTGCTTACGAACTTCAATGTCAACGTTGACGACGGCCTTGTTTCCTGCCCTTCTCACTGTCTCCTTTCCGCAAACGGGCGTTCTACTTTTTGTCCCCGATTCACTTCATGTGATCCGCATCTGTGACGTTAGTCAGAGTTAATACGCTTACATAGACCTTTTATGTGACATCTTTTTTTGGTAACAGTAATGAATAAATTATAAAAAACTATCGAACTTGGCTAATTCCTTTCTTTAGGAAGATTATTTTTCTTGCTGATATGGCACCTAGTTTAATGTGTTCATATATATCACAGTTAGATTGAGAAACTAAAGATTCTGTGAAATCCTTGAACATTTCTGTAATATCATGAAACCCAGTTTTACAGCCTGTATAGTAATGGTTATATAACAATAATAAATGAACTATGAAAACTATCGAACCTGGCTTATTCCTTCTTTTAGGAAGATTATTTATCCGCCTGATATTGTGCCTTGTTTAATGTTTATTTACATCACAGTTAGATTGAGAAACTAGAGATTTGGTGAAATCCCTGTACATTTCAGTAATTTCAAGAAACCCATAGTCTCATACTCTGTGTAGTAATAATTAATAAGATCATATCTATCTGTTGAGTATCAGGTATTTAAGATAGGTGTTGTAGTTCTAGCGTGAAAGGGCACTATCAAACAGACAAAAAGCTCGAATCTTAACTTGAAAGCACACACACACACATATATATATATAAGGAGAAAGAGGAGGAAGGTGATGGAGAGCTATATATATATATATATATATATATATATATATATATATATATATATATATAATTATGAATTACATGATATTACATAGAAACTCTTATTTCAAACTATCACCTATCATTACACAGTGAATGTATCACTTGGCCTAAACAACGTAAATAGAATAAACAATTACAGAAAAAGGGGCTGCTGCTGGTATCGAACTTACAACTGATAGGGTGACTGCTTCAACATGATGTTGCTCTTGCCACAGTGCTAAACAGCCATCGATATATGAAAGCACAATTGACTGTTTCAACTCTAAATTCTCGTCTTGCTTATTCACGGTCGATATCCCCTCCATTTGTTTCCTTCGACGTGACAATTATGTTAAAAAGAAATAGATATGAGTTCTGATATGATGATTATAAATTGAGTCATATTATATAGAAACTCTTATTTGATATGATTACTAGCGTTGAAGGAAACTAATTGAGCAGATATAGATCGTAGATGGGAAAGACGAGAATTCGGGTCGAGACAGTTACTTGAGCCTTTGCATTACCGGCGACTGTTTCTTAATGACACACACACACTCACACATAAACACACACACACACACAAACACACACACACACACACATATATAGACAGAACAAAGTCCCATGCATCATGATGACCTAATATGAATCCTCTTCTCCGATTCCCATTTTTGCTTCTGAAGCAAAAATATTATGCTAGATTCATTTTCTACGGAAACCTTTAAATCACTGACAGGTACACACATACTACACGGTACTGAACATGGGAACCCCTCCTGAAACATCCTTAGCATATCAATTGATTCATTAGTGGATTAATTAATTGATAAGCAAAGTCTCCATATACTTTTGCTCCTGAGTCTGTCTCATTTCCTATTGTTCATATATATATATATATATATATATATATATATATATATATATATATATATATATATATATATATATATATATATTGCAGAATGTTTCACAGCTAAATACATATAAAAAATCAAACCTTTTCTCAAAAATCCATGTAATTTTAGACCCTTATTTCCCAACATCTATTAATGCAATTCATGTTATTTTCCGCAGAGTTTTTCTTTAATGTCTTTACAGAATTCGATATCATAGTTGTATGTGTTAATGTTTCTTGTTATAACCCTCAGTTATTTACCATGAAACCGTTTCGGAGATTCAAAAACAAAACAGTCATATTAACATGGCTCTCTTGCATTTTTAATTAAACACCACCTCCCTTTTGGTTGTGATTTTGATACATGGCTTATGTCATATTCATATAAATATATAAAGAAAAATATTTTCTTTTCTTTGAATATATATATATATATATGTATATATATACATATATACATATATATACATATATATATATATATATATATATATATATATATATATATATATATATATATATATATTCTCAATATTATCATTGGATACAACTTATCCATATTAAAATATTTTGTAAATTTTGTGATTTTTTTTTTTTGCATCTGAAATGAGAAAATATCGAAGTGTAGTTTACGGTATTTTTATATATGTAGATTTATTCACAGTTCCAGGAAGGGAAGTAAATCTTTCAATGAATCAGCAGAGAGATCATTATGTTTTATTCAAATAACAAGCTAATTGTTCGCCTAAGAGTTATAACATGATTTCTAAAAAAAAGAAGATATCATAAGATCGCAAAGAGAACAGGTTCAGTAAAAATAAGTTCGTAGACAATTTGTTAATATAATTGTAAAATTACATATTCTTCAACAAGAATGTTTTAAGATAAAATGGACGAAATAATGTTGATGATTTGGTCGAATGATATAATCTTATAAAAAAACAAATTTGGTTGAATCTGCGTTTATACAACTACAAAAAGCTATTTAGTACAACTCAATTATAATTTTTTATGTAAAAATATTATTATTCAGTCTTTTCAAAGTTTTTTTTACGGTTAAATCAACGCATTGTGCTGGCACGTATTTCTCTTCCTGTATAACCAGGTGTGTAGCTGAGAGGTGAGGTACTGGTGGCTCCCCAAGTTGGGAAACTACACACCAAATGTCGGAGGGTGTCCTCAAGGGGCCAAGATCCATGGGCCCCTAAAACTTCAGTTACACCCCTGCGTATAATATATATAGATCTGGATTAATTATGATTGTCATAAGTAATGTTATAATCGTGTACAATGAGCTGAACCGTCGGGAGACCAAGCTGACATAATCTTTTTATTGCTTTACAAACGTTGTGAATTACCTGATGACCGTGGAATCTATCTATCTATCTATCTATCTATCTATCTATCTATCTATCTATCTATCTATCTAAGACATTCAATCAAAACTGTCTCTAAAACAAAGGTTTCTACTGTTTTTCAGTTTTCCAACTGGCTATTAATGTATATATCACGCGCACAGGCCACACCAATGGAGTTAGAGGGCTGAAATTCAAAACATTTACTCCTTATTACGTTTAGGAAAAACTTTCTCAAAAAAAAGTTCCATCCCCATAATTGGTTTTTTAGTGTGTGTTCAATTTGCAATTTGAGTTTTTGCTCAATTGATCCCTAGTTTATGTCCAACAGCGTTCAAGCTTGTTCGTTTTTAAAATAGCTCTTTTGATTACTGCTCAACAAAATGTGAGAGAAGAAATTTATTCACTAATCACTCCCTTTTCAATTTTTTAATTGATCATCCCAAACACAACATGCTGCAAAAAGACGTAGGTCAGTTGACGGCTTCTATTGAATGTACTCACAAAACCTTTTTATCTATCTATCTCAGTCTGCACATATTTATCTCAGTCAGTTCATATCTATTGATCTATCTCAGTCTGTTAATATTTAAGTCAGTCAATATCTATCTATCTATCTATCTATCTATCTATCACAGGCTGTTCGTATCTATCAGTCGATCTATCTATCGATCTCTGTTCATATCTATCGATCTATTTCAATCCTCCCTCTCTCTCCTATCTATCCATCTATCCATCAAACCATCTATCTCTGCTCATATCTATTTCCCTCTCTCTATCCATCTATCTAAACGTTCATATCTAACTATTTATCTATCTATCTATCTATCTATCTATCACAGGCTGTTTGTATCTATCAGTCGATCTATCTATCGATCTCTGTTCATATCTATCGATCTATTTCAATCTGTTCGTATCTATCAATGTATCAGTCTGTTTATATCCATTTATCTACTCCTTTCTCTCTCCTATCTATCCATCTATCCATCTAACCATCTATCTCTGCCTATATCTATTTCCCTCTCTCTATCCATCTATCTAATCGTTCATATCTATCTATCTATCTATCTATCTATCTATCTATCTATCTATCTATCTATCTCAGGCTGTACTTAATTATCTCTCTCTTTCAGTCTGTTCATATCTATCTATCTATCTATCTATCTGTTCATATTTATCTGTTCACATCCATCTCTATTTCTCATCTCAGTCTGTTTATATCTATCTATCGATCTACCTCAATCTGTTCATATCTATACATATATCTATACTCTCAGGGGCCCATTCCGGATATTCACCAAGTGTTGCTTAGTCCTGCATACGGCCACATGTTTAGTGGGTACCTAATGAGAATCGAACTCACTACAACAGCGAAACGAACTGCAAGGCATTTTCGGATAGATAGATACATAGACAGTTCTGGTTAGTCACCAAATAGAAAGCGTCACTTGACCAATGTCTTTCGGTATGTCGTATTGGAAGGGGTGATCAATTAAAAAAATCGAAAAAAGAGATCGATGAATAAGTTATTTCTCTCACCTTTTGTTGTGCAGTGATCACGAAAAGAATCTGAATGAAAAACAGCAGTTAGACACTAACAAATCGATCAGTTCATCATAAGCCTCTATTGTAAATCGAATGCTAAAAATTTATTCTCAACCGATTCTCAACACAAAACGTTTTTCCTAGACGTGACGAACTTTGAAAATTTCAGGCCTCTAGCTCTATCAATGTGGTTTTCACTTGCAATGCAAAGTCAGCTAGCCAACCAATCGGACCAGCTTAAAAAAAGAAGACTATGCTGACAGGTAACAGAATTAGTTGATGATTTCTAATACCACCAGATAGATAGATAGATAGAGAGAGAGAGAGAGAGACAGACAGACAGAATGACAGACAGAGACAGAGAGACAAAGAGAGATAAATAGATAGATGGATATGAACACACTGCGAGGGATAGATAGATACGAACCCACTGTGATAGATAGACAGACAGATAGATAGATAGAGACTTATAGATAGACAGATAGATAGATAGATAGATAGATAGATAGATAGATACGAACCGACTGTGATAGATAGATAGATAGATAGATAGATAGATTGATACGAACCGACTGTGATAGATAGATAGATAGTAGATGGATAGATAGATACGAACCAACTGTGATAGATAGATAGATAGATAGATAGATTCGAACCAACTG
>OY735239.1:6502425-6547425 GCA_963457665.1 Thysanoteuthis rhombus | reverse complement strand
CACAGCACACACCACTGATGATGGGAAGAATCCCGAAACATGTCTGGATAATTTACTTATTAGGATTAATAAACCTCACCACCAAACACCTCACTCCCGAGTCTGTCTCACTCTTTACAGAATACATTATATATATATATATGTATATATATATGTTCACAGCATCTCAAGTCGGAATATAAGTTGGAGTGGAGTTTGACCTGGTAGCAGCAAGTTTTGTCCTTCTTTGTGAGAGATTTCAAGGGTACAACTCAGCAAGAGTGGTCCCGACGTCACACAAGGTCGTGCAGATATGCAATCCGTCGAAAATTCATGAAGCAAAGTAGTAACAACATCATCTATGTGTTTATTTCTTTTTTTCCTTACCTACAAAAAATATATATTTTTATAATTTTTCGAAAATTTATATATATACATTGTAAGCTTATGCAATGCTCTTCTATAGGAATTGAGCAATCTGGTGGACAGGGAATTTAATTTATAATAAATATATCGCTTAAATTCAGCCTTACTGACCGTCCAGTTCCGTAGCTCATAGGTAGGATATCGGCCTCTGGGTCTGAAGCGAAGGTTTCAATCCTCTACGAATAATGAAAAGTCTATAGCCACACTGAAGAGTTGTAATCCAACGAAACTGCTGTCTGTGGATGACACAATGATATATATATATATATATATATATATACGAAAGTTGCAGTTACCATCTTCTGTCGGAATAGAAGTTTGAGTGGAGATTGACACTGCAGCAGTCAGTCTTATTCAAACCGTAGTGGTTAAATCCGTTGAAGAATTTCTTTGCATCAACTCTGTCTCTGTAGTGGAAAAACGGTGCTTATCAATCCTGGACAAATTTAAACTGGTGGAAAGACTTTTTTCTACTCATGTTTCCCGCCGATCAATGCAGGTTTTATTTCTTTTTTTTTAATCAAACGGAAAAAAAAGACGACAAAGTAATAAAAACACCCAAAGAAAGAAAATTGATAGCATTTTATAATCGGAATGAAACTGAACGAAAATACCCCTTCATATCTTTCTGTTGCTGCCAAATATCTTTCTTGTTATTTATAGCTGAAAGTGTCTTTAAATTGGCCAAGGTCGGCTAAATTTTCCATTACCAGCTAACTTGATAGCGAGAAATGTTATACACACTCATTTGAAGTCCATTTACCTAATAAATTAACCATACACTAAGGCCCCAGTACATATCAATAGTAATAATCGTAAATGTACTTTTTCATCAAATTTACTAATTCATATTTCGGCAGATAAGACGACATTTGGAGAATCGAAAAGGCACTCCTAAAATTGTGTCGTCCAATTGGCCAGATACGAAAACAGAGTCAAAGCAGGAAGCAAAAACCATGAAATTCAGACTGAAATTGGGGTCTTGACTTATCTGAAGGTCAACTCATCTACAGAAATATACGGTAATTATTTTATCGATGGCCAGAATTTTAGCTATTGTAGATTTTTATCAGCTAAATTGGAAATAATTCGGCCAGATCTTTTCGAAAAATGGCTAATTTGACTTTAAAACAAAATGGTCAGATCTTTGCTATTATAGATTTTTATTGACTAAATTGGAAAAAATCACCCAAATCTATCCGAAAAATGGCTAACTTGACTTTTAAAAAAGATGAACAGATTTTGGCTATCGGAGATTTTTATTGACTAAATTAGGAAAAATCAGCCAGATCTATCCGAAAAATGACTAATTTGACTTTAAGAAGTGATGAGATTTTGGCTATCAAAGTGTTTTATTGACTAAATTGGAAAAAATCAGCCTGATCTATCCGAAAAATGACTAATTTGACTTTAAAAAATGAACAGATTTTGGCTATCATAGATTTTCGTTGACTAAACTGGAAAGAAAAGACCCGCCAGATCTATCCGAAAAATGGCTAACTTGGCCACCTTCTATCTTCCCGATGAATCAGACCAGGCAGCTTAGCACGTCAAGACATTATCCACTCCCCACTCCCTATCTCATACCCGTTCGCACTTACACTTCGGTGATCCTGACAAGAATAAAAATTCTGCGTTAAGGTTTAAATGTCAGGGATTACATTCGATATTTTGGAAATTGAACTGTCTTCTTTCTTATCTCCTGCAGATACAAAGAAGAAAGAAAACCTTGGAGTTTGATAAGGACGCTCGGCCCCCTAAAAAATATCTTTGAAAATTCAATAGCAAAGCAGACGATCATAAAAAAATACACCAAATAACGTAAAATCGGGGAAAAATCCCCGAAAAAAGATCGGCTCCAAAATCTCCATAAACAAAGTTTTTTTTTTTTTCTTTGGCTTGCTTGTCAGGGAATTACTTCCGAAATGTCAGGACGGTTAAACCCGGCATAAATACTGACAGAATATTAGGCTCTCACACGCAATTCTTCGTCCTCTTTCCCCAAGAGAGAAAAATCTTTTGCAATACTCGGAAAATAGAATAGATTTAGTCAGGCGGCAGGTGTTCAAATTTTGAACCTCAAGAATTTGCCAACTCTGGTTTCTCAATTTCATTTTGATCCTTAAATGTTAATTTATTGAATTCGACTAATTGTCACGTTTGAACGTTCATTTTTGCTCATAATCTGAACCTCTAAATGTTTGCATAATTGTAATGCCGTCGAAATATACCAAGATGGCGTACGTGTAATTGATGTATGCTTTTAATTCGATTTAATTTAATATATGTTGAGTATATTTTGTTCACTAAATTGCATTGAAGGCCAGTCTATACATTTGATAACAGACCAGCAATGAAACCCGGTGTTGCTTGGAAAAAAATAACTTTATACACGCCAAGATTACAAAAGCTGCCTGACTAGTTCCTCTGGCCCTACGCAAATGTGTGCCAGAAATATCAACGTAAACAGTCAGCATTGCTCAAATATGGGTGTCTTGAGCTTCTAAGTGATTCTAACTGACGGGTTATGTCTATGTTATACGTGCATACCAGACCAATGAAGCTAGAGAGCTGGAAATTTAAACCTTAAGATCGACTGAATGTTAACAATAGGTAACAGTTCTAAAAATCTCGATTTGAGTTCGATCCCTGCTTTCAGATATTCCTTGTCCGCGTAAAAAAAGAGGAAGAGGAAAATCAAATTGAATATTAGAAACCATCAACCAAAACTGCCAACGTAGGTTTCTTCAGTTTTTCAAATGAGTATTCCTGACTATCTGTCTGTCTGTCAGGCTGTTTATGTATGAATCACGCTAGAGAGCTGAAAATTGTAACATTCGCCCTTTAGATGAAAAGTTTGCTGTTCCTTCCATCCATCCTCTATGTAGGTTTTCCGTATGGTTCAATTTACAATGTAAGTTTATTCTAAATTGGTCCCTTAGTTTGTGTCCAACAACGTTCACTCTTACTTTTTGAAAATTCGAGCTTTTTTTTAGTGATAACTACCCAACGATAGGCGAGTGTCGGAACTTATTCATTGATCATATCTTTTTTTTCCAAATTTTAACTGATCATCCTCAACACGCATGCTGTCAGAAGACATTGGTCATATGACAGTTACTATTGAGTGACTAACCAAACCTGTTTTGTTTTTTTTAATTTTTAATTTTCGGGATTTTAAATCAGTATTTGACCCTCTAGCGGGCATTCAACCGTTTGAGTCAAAGTTCATACCCCAAATTATCAGTGCAAAATATGTCCACCCTTGTTGATCTTTCTCGGAGGAAACCAATCTCTGCACTATGCTAAATAACGACCCTTCATCAAAAAGCTCCTTTAAACTCCTGTTTCAGAGAGTCAGTCAGTCGATAACTTGCAGAAGCTAAATGCACCAAAAAAAAGAGCTAAATCAGTAAATCTTGTTTCGAAATGTCGGACCGTCAGTCAGAATAGGTCATAGGTACTAGAGATGCTAGCGCATATATAGAGAGAGGAAAAACGCTATAAACATCAAAAATAGGCGCCTTTCCTTACTTTCCAATTTGCCTACGGAAATTCTCTTTTATCGATCATTGGCGATTACGTATTTGTCAGAAGTATTAAGTATCCTTTCCTGTTGGTCAAATACCCGGCTTATAAGATTTATCAGTTATCTCCCTTTGCAATAAACCTTCACACTACAACGGCGTTTTAAATTTATTTTTATTTGCTCCTCCGGGTAAAAAAATTAGATTACTTTTCAACGGCAACTAACAAGATAAAGCACAAATTTTATCGGGATGATTAAACGCATACCTCTTATTTTTTTTTCTTTGAAATTCACGGCGTGATTTATCATTGTAGACATTTCAGATCCTTCGGCTCAAGCAGGTTGAATGAACACTGGAAGGATCAGATGTGAGAGAGATGATTTGTAGTCAATTGATAACAGCTTCTTCCTGAACACGCGTCCATTTTATCGATGGAAGCCTATTCTTTATAACGTTTAGAATATCTGCTTAGATGTTTAAAATAACGTTTAGAACATTTATTTTAATGTTTAAAACGTATACGCAAGCATATATCAATGCGCTCATATTTACACTATATCTAGGCCTTATACATTTGAGTTAGTGCAATAAACATCATAAATATCCTTCTTTATATGTAAATGTATTCGTGTATTTATTCATGTGTCGGCGTACTTGTTTATGTGTTTGTTTACGTTTTGTGAGCTCCAGAGCTTCTGGCCATACCGTTTTGTCTACAGACTTGAAAATTGGCATCAGTATTCTGCTAGACCTCTTCAAAAATTTTTTATATTTTTATTTTTTGTAATGAAAGATTTTTTGGTCAGGGTGGGAGGGCTTATTCCGACAAGTTTGTTGATTACATCGAGATTCTCCAGAATCTAGATGTTTTTTTTATAACTCTATTTTAGATGATTCCATCGGAAAGCGCCAGTGATGTCATAAATAGAATTTGTTCTGATCATATTTATTCTCTGATGGAATTTATTTTTACATGATTTCAAATTTCGACACCACGGTTGTTCAGTTATTGAATATGGTAGCGATTTCTTCTTGAACTCATTTACTTCTGTTGATAGCACTACATACTCCGGAAATCTATTCCCTAGTCCAACCACTCTGTTGTTAAAAAAAACATTTCTGGTATTCAGTCAACTTCTATTTATTTCTACAGTTTATGTGTGACTACTTATTCCCTTGGGTTCCCTGACAGTAAAAAAAGATTCCGATATTCGCAGTTCACACTGTCGCAGACTGACGGTCTGAATAGTTGCATTGAAAAGTCACTTGAATGAATCCTTTCGTAAGATATGGTGGGATTATTTTCCCTGTCTAGCAATTCATTTTTCCACAACGTTTCGGCCGTTCACCCTCCGGCCTTTGTAGGGTGTTGTTGATTTTAGAATGTGGAATGTGATTCATCAGGTGTTGTTGGTTCTACAATATGGAATAACACACATTCGAAAACCAACAACACCCTGCGAAGGCCGTTGGGTATACGACCGAAAAGCTGTGAAAAAAAAAACCGAGATAAAGAAAGAAGTTCGATCATATCATACATAATGATGAATAAAACCCGTTTAACGAAATTCAGACGAGAATTGACTTGTATGAATTTGAAAGTAAAATACTCGTCGAAAATTGATAATGGTTGACTTTGTTTCACCCCAAAAATAATCAGGGTACTACTACTACTACTGCAAGTGGTAAAGGAAAGAGAATAAAGAAGTAGAAATTGTGGGTGGGAGGGGGTAGGAGGAAGATAAGAAAGATAGAAAGCAAGATGGAAAAATACGAAGAAAAAGGAAGAAATTTTGAAAAGAATTATGATGATAAAGGAACGTGTAGAGAAGAAAAACGTGACACTAAAAAGAAAAAAAGGCAGAGTTTTGTTTGTCACTCCATAGAAAATCGTCGTGACCTATTTGTTTTGGCAGCATGTCATGTTAGGAGTGAGCAATTAAATAATTCGAAAAAAGGGGTGATCAATGGATGAATCACTTCTTCCGTCCCTTTGCTGGGTGATGATCACTAAAAAAAGTCGAAATATCGCAAGAAAAAGCGTAGATGCTACCGGACACAAAGTAAAGGAACTATTTTGGTTAAATTTACATTACAAATTCACCCCACCCCTAAAATCCGTTTTTGTAGATATAATGAGTGAATGTTTAAATTTTCAGCTCTCAAGCCACATTGGTGCAGCCTGTACGCACAAAACAAACGTAGATAGCCAGCCAGACCAGCTTAAAAACTGAAAAGAAAGAGAAAAAAATCGACTTTTTGGTGACAGTTTTGGTTGACGGTTTACTAATAGAAAGAAAGAAGGAAAGGTTTGAAGAAAAAAAAGGAAGATTTTGAAAATAAGAATATTCAAGGAAAACTAAAAGAAAATATAAGAAGGTCTGTTTCGTCACTCAAAAGAAACCAACGTCTTTTGGCAGAATGCTGTGTTGAAGGCAATCAATTAAAAAAATTGGAAAAAGGGGTGACCAATGAATAAAAACAATAGACAATGATTATGGAGGATTTTCAGGATTTTGTTTTTGTGCAATTTAGTGGTCAGTTATTGTGTGCGCGTATGTGTGTGTGTGTGTGGTGTGTATGTGAGCGTGTGCGTGTGTATATGTGAGTGTGTGATGTGTATGTATGCATGCACATATGTGGTGTGGATGTGCATGAGTGCATGTGGTATGTGTGCGTGTGTAGTGAATTCTGAATGATGGAATTCAAAAAGACATAGTAAGGATTATACGCCTAAATTTTCAATGTCTCGCTGGTTTGGCCTGAAAGCTCGATACATTCATACGAAGCATGCCAACTTGAAAACTGAAGAAACCTATGTTGAAAATCTCGGAAGTTTTGATGACAGATTCAGTTGACAGTTTCTAATATACAAGAAAAGCAAGTACAAAAGGAAAACGTGACACTAGAAGAAAAGGAAAGAAATTAAAGAAAGAGAAGAGAAAAGAAGAGAAGAAAGAAAGAGAAGAGTAAGCAAAGGAGAAAGAAAGAGAAGAGTAAGAAGAGAGAAAGAAATGAAAAGAAAGAAAGAAAGAAAGAAAGAAAGAAGGAAAGAAAGAAATCCAGTTTTAGACACAAGATGACATCAATTATGTTGGATGTTATTAAAAGGGGAGAGTAAGGTGATTAGGTAGGGACAGTACGATGATTTTGGGTGGGATAGGGTCGTGTTGCCGGATAGTTGGAGATGTTTCTGGCCAAAAATTGCCAAATTCCCAAATTGTTTTGAAGAAATTGAAACAACAGAGCGCACCAAAATACGAATTAAAAAAACAATATAACCTCAACAATGTCAAATCACCTCAATAAATCCTATATTTTGAGTTCCTAAAGCTAGGTTCCCAAACTCTTCAGACTATTGACCCCCTCATGCAACAATAGACCCCGCATCGCCCCATGGTAAATACAAAGAAATACTAATACTACTATCAATAATGATAAAGTAGACGTGTAGTTTAGACATGGTTTCATTTTATTTCAGATTGTTAGAAACAGTCAACCAATACTGTCACAAAAACATCAACATAGATCTCTTCAGTTTTCAAGTTGGTCGGGCTGGCTATGTATGTATCACGTGTATAGGCTGCTCCAATCAAGTTAGAGGACTGAACATTTCAACATTTAATCCTTATCATGTCCAAAATTGTTTTCTTCTTGGTTTTTTAAAATTCTTCTCATTGTTTATTTTTTAGTGTCGGAAGGGGGGGGGGGCAATTTTCAATGTAAAATGGACCCCTTGATTTGTGTTGTATACAGGGTCTACACCTTTTTGGGTGATGACCTCCATGACCTTAGGGATTTCCACTAAGGTGGAAGACCTTTTCGAAGTCGATAAATGCTACGGCGCGTGGTAGTTTATATTCTGCTGCTTTCTCTTTCAGCTGATATATTGAATGAAGATGGTCCATGGTCGAGTAGCTTCTTCTAAATCCAGCCTGTTCCCGTGGTTAATTTTCATCTAGTGTTTTAGTGATCCGGTTGGTGATGATTTTTGTGAAGAGCTTGTATATGCAGTCGAGTAAACTAAGGAGCTTGCAACGCGTGCATGCGAGAATCATGCTCAATCTTATATGTAGAGATCACAAGACAGCACAGTATATCAGGAAGAAAACAGGAGTCTGAGACATTATAGAATCTGTTAACTTAAACAAAACTTATGTGGCAATGGGCAGGCCAAGTTGCAAGAATGACAGAAAACCGATAGACATCACGACTCACAACATGTATCCCTAGAGACCGCATACAAAACCGAGGAGACGAACAAGACAAATTCAGAAGATACTGGCTCTGCGACGCCAAAGATAGAGGTGAGGCATATTCTGGGGAAGGTCTGTGTCCAACGACGGACGATAATAGACTGATGATGATGATGAATTTTTGTCCGGTAGTCGTCGAGATTTTTTAAAAATTCGGAGTTTTTGTGATCAATGCCGACATTGATCACAATTTTTCCAATTCTTTAATTGATTACCCCCAACCCGACTTGCAGCCAAAAGACATGGGTCACGCGATGTTTTCTATTGAGTGACAAGCAAGATCTGTTTCATTCTTTTAATTGGAAAAGAAGGAAGAATAAACGTGGCCTAACCAAAAAGTTAATGGCCAAATGTTTTTTTTAAAAAGCCAGATTAGCCAAAATTGGCCACAAAATAGCCATGATGTCAACCCTGGGATGGTGTGGGTTGGAGTCATGGAAGGAGTGGGGATTCGGGAGTCACATAGTCACATTTGTAAATGTCATCTTGTTCTCTTTACGCATCACGAGGAAATAATGACTTTTAAAAGAATCACCATTTGATAAGTAAGGAAAGGTGGAGAGAGAGAGAAAGAGAGAGGGGAGATCTGGGGCAGGGTGTTTCAGGACGAAAAGACGGAGAATGAGAGAGAAAGAGGGAGCTAGAGAGCAACATGACGAAACGGGTACAAAGAGAGAAGGGGGGAGAGAGAGAGAGGAGGCGAGAAGAGACAGAGACTAAGAAAGAGAGGGAGATAGAAATCTGGGATAGGATGTTACAAAGAGCGAGCAAGAAAGAGCGAGCAAGAGGGATACAAGGAGAGACAGAGACAAGGAGAGAGAAAGAGAGAGAAGGAATAAGGAGTGAGACAGAGACTAGGAAAGAGAGCAAAAGACAGAGACAAAGAGAGAGAGAGAGAGAGAGAGAGAGAGAGAAAGGCAAGATAAAGGGTTCTTGTGACAAAGAGACAGAAGCATTGGACTACCTCTCCAAGAAGTTGAAACAACGAAATGATGTGTCTACCCAGTTCTGTAATGTTACCTAGTTTCGTAAACGTCTCTGTCAAGAACAACCGTGACATTTTCTCTGCCGGCACTACGATGATATTTCTGTCTCTTCGTAGAGACTTGAATGCCGCCTTTCCTTCCTGGGAGACGTTCGGTTCGGGTAATGTTGCATTCTCCAAAACCCATCTCACTTTCCATCTTAATTCATCCTCCCGAACTTTTGGTAGTTTTGGTACCACTTCTTTGAATCATCATCATCATCATCATCATCATCATCATCATCATCATCATCATCATCATCATCATCATCATCATCATCATCATCAGTCTTTTAACGTCCGTCGTTGGGCACAGACCTTCCCCAGAATTCGCCACACTTCTCTATCATGAGCGTATCTTGTATTTCATCGGCCTCAGTTTCGCATGTGATCTCTGGGGACTCATGTTGTGAGTCGTGATGTCCATCGGTTGTATGCTATTCTTGCATCATGGCCCACCCATTGCCATTTTAGTTTCTAATAGATTCTACGATGTCTCTGACTCTCGTTTCCTTCCTTATATACTGTGCTGTCTTGTGATCTCTCCGTGTGAGGTTGAGCAAGATTCTCTCATGCACGCGTTGCATGGTTCAAGGAAGGTCCGAAATCTTATTTTTATTTATCTATTTTTCATTAGATTTCTCTGGAACCGCTGATCCAAAAAGCTTCAAAATCGACGTTGCACATAAAAGCTAGTTGTCGATTTCATAGATATCTCGAGAACTACTGATCCAAAAAACTCCAAACTCGATACTGCGCTGCCTAGTTAGCAGACTAATATATCTGGCGTATATCGACTTTATAAAATGGCCTGTAGTTGAGTAATCACAGTGCATAGTTATCTGGAGAACCGACGATCCAAAAACCTTCTTACTCGACAGTATACTGCCTGGGAAGGGAACTAATATACCTTGCTAATTTCAGCTTCGTACAATGGCCAGTTGTCGAGTAATTGCGGGGACAAAAACAGACACATATACCCACAAACGCAAACACTGATTCTTTTTAATTGTAGTTAGATTAGGCTGTCGACTTATTGGGGAACCTACGTAGACTCTCATAATTAAACGGTTTTGTAAAGTGTCAAAAATTTGGCGCCGAGAAGGATGTTGTCTTATACGTAGTATTTTCTGTTTCCTTGTTCAGAAAGAAAGGAAAAAAAAATGTCCTCGTTTTTTCAAGGTTATTTTGGGTGTAGAAGTAGAGTTGCCAAGTATGCCTTTTTTATTTTTATTTTTATTTAAAGTGGCTAATTTGGCACCCTGGTTAGATTGGGTCTCAGAAAAACCGACACGCTGGATTAACGGTAGAACAACTGACATACATTGGAGAGAGGAAACGGAAATGAAGAGAGAGACAGACAGAGAGGGACAGACAGAGACAGACACAGAGAGATAGAGAAAGACAGACAGACGGAGTCAGAGAGACAGAGAGGGATAGATAGATAGATAGACAGAGAGTGATACTAACGGAGAGACAGAGAGACAGAGAGACAGAGACAGAGAGACAGAGACAGAGAGACAGAGACAGAGAAAGATAGACAGACGGAGTCAGAGAGAGAGAGAGGGAGAGAGAGAGAGAGAGAGAGCGACAGAGACAGAGAAAGACAGACAGACAGAGTCAGAGAGACAGATATATATATATATATATATATAGAGAGAGAGAGACAGAGAGACAGAGAGAGATATAGAGATAGATAGATAGATATTTAGAGAGAGAGAGAGAGAGAGAGAGAGAGAGAGAGAGAGACAGACAGACAGACAGACAGACAGACAGAGAGAGATGTATAATGAAAAAACGTGTTAAGTAAGATGGACTCCCATCGAGGTTGGCGCTAGCACAGTTTATGACTTGTGGAGCAGGGGTGGAGCTATTTTTGCCATTTAATGGCTAAATTTGATATATCTGGCCTTTTTTCCCCAATAATGTTCGTCAATTTACTTTTTAATATGGTCATATTTAAATTTTTGGTCATTTTGCAGCAGCTGTATTTTGAATAAATCATTATTTTTCGTGTTATTACATTATTACGACATTTTATAAACAATCATTATTACAATTTCAAAAACAATACTATTTTTCACATTCTTCATAATTTTTCAGTTGTTTTTTTATTAATAATTTAATAATACCCACGCCGTCACCGTAAAGCCGTGATAAAAAGCAACTGAAAAATTTACGGCAGTATTGAAAAAAAAAAAAAATCAAAATTTAATAACAATGATTTACAATATTACCGCTTATAAAATCTGAGTGATAAAATATTTGCTTTCAGAAACAATTTTTGTATTTGGCAACTTTTAGCTATTTTGCCTTGTTTTGGCCATAAAGTATCTCTATTTGGCAAGCCTGGTCGGAAGCGACTTATCTGTTATTTTCCTCAACATCTGGTTTTGTGGTGGTTCCATGTAAGACTAGCAATTGGTCCCTGCCCCGACGCCCCCAACCTTACATCTTCAACGAAATGAATAATTTGAAATACTGCAAATCTGTGAAAAAAAACCATAAATTCTAATTATTTTCATCACGATATTATGAAAACACTTGTCAAGAGATTTCCCATAATACGACTCATAACGAAGACTTCAAATAAAACTTTACATGATTGAAGAAATTCTTACTTACTCACCCACCTCTATATATAACTCTTGGCCCTCCTGGGTGGGGGGCATACCACCCTGGTTACAAACTATTATGTTAGTTGCAACCATTATGAAGAGTGAATTACGAGAATCAACGACAATGCAGTTTTATGGCCAACTCGATAAAACCTCTGTTTTTATTGTGATTGATGACCACCCAATTCTATCCGTGTGTCAGGACTTTTATCTTTCAATGAAATTCTTGAAATTGATGACTTGCAAAGGACAAGGGCTTTTATCTTGCATTAGACAAGGGCTTCTATCTTGCAATGAATAACTAATTACTCTTCCCCGTCTGCCGAAGTTAATGCGTTATTCACGTTAAAAACTGCCAACCTAATTAGAAACCGTCAACAAAGACTGTCAAAATTGGTTTCTTCAGTTTTAAAGTTGGTATGGCTGGATATATACATATGTATGTATTGCGTGCACGAGTCAAACAAATGGAGTTCTAAAATTTTCAACATTTACTGTTTATTATGGCTAAACAAAAAAACATCTGCCTAGTCCTGATCCCTAAATTGGTTTGTGATGGATTTATAATGTAAGTTTTCGCTAAATTAGTTTGTGAGCACTTATTTTTTTTCTTTTCGACGATCCAACGAAAGGCGAGAAAAGCAGTTTATTTATTGATGACTCCACTTCCGAATTTTTTTTTATTGATCACCCCCAATACAGCGTGCTGATCATGTGACAGTTTCTTTAGGATGACTAACTGGACCTGCATCTTTTTTTTTTTTTAAGTGAATTCAGCTTCTGTTTTGTTATTGGAATCCGGGTTTCATGAGAACTTTGGTTAAGAATAAAGGATTTCCTGGCCAGCATATTTATGAGGTTTTGCCAAAAAAGTGGAACTTGGGACGAGTTTTTCGAGGCCCAGTATATCAACTGTGTCGAAATATTTGTTTATTTAACTTGGATGACACCTCACCAGACTTCCAAACTCCATCTGGGACTTATTCATCGTCTTGTTCTATGGCCAGAAGTGTTTCTGGGAATTCAACACATCAATCGGTATTTCTATCATGAAAAGCATAAAACAATCTAGGAATAAGTAGTTCGAGTTACTTCTGCTTCAGTAATCGGAACACACACACACACACATGTATATATATATATATATGTATATATATATATATATATATATATATAAATATATATATATACACACACACACACACATATATATATATACATATATATGCATATATATATATATGCATATATATATATGCATGTATATTATATAATATATATATTTTATATTATATATATTGTATATTATATATTAAATAATACATGAATATAGAGTATGATATGCACGTATATATTTTATAATATGTATATCATATATATATATTGTATAAGATATATATATCATATAATATATATACATATCACTAACTACGATTGAAGAAATATATGTTTGTGTACTGCAATTACTCGATAACGGGCGATTGTACGAAATCAACAGTCGCCAGATTTATTAATTAGCACACAAGCCAGTACTGTAATGGATTTGAAGTTCTTTTCATGCACCTTTAATCCCATATAGCGAGTACTAGAAGTATCCGATTGATATTTAAGAAGTTATTCCAAGATGTTTATACACTCTAAGAAATGACAGAATTAGGACTAAACATTGAAAAATGAAAAGGAGAGTTTGAAAAAAAATGTAGTAACAAGATGAACTTACGTAGATTTGACCTTTTTGAGAAGCATTTGGCCATCAACTCGTTGTTTCAGCCATATTTAAATTGTTGGCCATTTTTGGCCACTTTTTAGCAATTTTTTCAATTTCCTCCAAACATTTTACCTAAAAAAAAACAGAAAGTAATTTTTGTGCTTCCGTCCATGAGATCATTTTTTCATCAGGAAACTTGTCAGTTAGAGAAAAGGTCAATTATTAAGGTTATGCAGGGGGTTGTATTTACAATGTAATTGTAATGCTAAACTGGACCCTTACTCACGGGTAAAGTTAACTTTGTTGCAGTAGTATGTTTGATAATTTTTTTTTTCTGGTTTGTATAGCAGCATTACAAGGTTTTATAAACAATTTTGACATTTGGCCAAATGTTTGTTTGTTTTTTGGTCAGAAATATCTCCAACTATCTGGTGACCATGATATCAGATATTCTTGGCACTCCCTCTATATAACCTTCAATGAAATATTGCATCATATAAATCCGTCATCGATGTCACAAATCTCAAAGGTTTCGTGAGTCAATACAAACGTAAGTAGAAAGCTCTCATGCCTTTGCCATTGCTATTGTCAATAAAAACTGAATGAAAACACAGCTGCTTTATTGCTACAATGCAGGGGAGGTAAATGTAAAAAAACTAACCAATTCTTCCTTAGCCCATGGTTAATACTTCCTCGTAATTTCTTTGAAATTCGTGCTGAACTGTCGGAGATATTGCGTGGCTAGACAGAGAGATAGACATGAATGAATACGTACATATACCTTTTCCAATTTTGCTATCAAGGCTAGATAAGAAATAAACTGTCAAGTTAAGCAACGTCGAGCCTGGTTAGTGCATAGATGAGTAACCGCTTGGAAATACCAGGTGACGTAAACTAATAATGGTGAAGTCGATGACACCACTTCGGGTGCTTGTTTTCGCTGTCATTTTCAAATATTGCAATATGAGACAAGGGGGACTTGTGATATGGGAAGCCCATGTAGAGACAGCTGGTGCTGTGGTCAGCGTAAGGACACTCGCTTGGTAATTTTCGCTGCTTCGAATAAATAGAGAAATCTTGTTTAAAGCTGAAATATTATTGCTAGCACGAGAGAAGGAATTTTTAGTATTTAGCATCATTAACCTAGGTGAGGATTGTTCTTATTTTTGTTGTTACGGACACTTCAACAAAATTTAACTTTTTCTTTCCGTCAAGGTTGCAGTACAACGTTTTTAGATTCGAGTCCGTTTCACTCTAGCAGGTCTCACTTTTTTTTTGGCTACGGTCACGCTCTATTTCCAGTCCTACTGTATAAGAGGCAATAAAGGCGAAGCTTAAATGAAAACAAGATTCGTATCAGTCAGATCATTTCAATGCAGAAAATCAAAATTACTGTGTGTAAGATATACACAGAAGATACTAGACCAGAAGGACAAGCTCACGTTGTTGAACTTTGGACCCCCTATGAAGCTCTATAGGGGATATATATATATATATATATATATATATATATATATATATATATATATATATATATATATATATATATATATATATATATAAAGGAACAGACTGTATTCAAAACCTGCGAAGTTGTACGAACCATTTCGGACAGCATTTAGCGACATTCGTCAGCGTTTGTTCCAGTAATAAAATATTAATAGTATTAAAAACATATTTGTTTTCAATCGATTTACAAGTTAATCCACGTTTAAACGTCCGAAACAAGAACAATTAATCATTTCATGAAAAAATGAAAAGGAAAATATCGTCCGAAATGCAATATAATCCATCGGTTTATAAAAAAAAGTTGTACATATATATATATATATATATATATATATATATATATATACATATATATATATAAAATACAAATCAGGAATGTAATTTGATATGATGTAGTATAATACAATATCCGATGTACGGTGTATTTTTTCTTTCATAAAGTGCTCGATACATTCAACATTAAAATTTAAGATGATTTAGAGTAGAGCTTACTTCATATATACATGAAATGAATACATTAGTTATTAACACTGCTTAGTGTGCTTTCTTCTCTCTTTCCTTATTCCTTTCTTTCTTTCTTTCTGTATTAATTTTTTTTTATCCCGAGAATTGATTTTTAGAAAAAGGAATATGACATAATGTCATGGAAAAAAAGGAAATGATTTATTTTTCTTTCTCTCTCTTATAACCCCCGTTGTTGAGATAACAGTTTCCTTTCTTGGTTTGGAATGCTGTCTTACTTTACCCATTCTCATTTCGAGTCACTTAATTTCTTGCAAACGCTGTTAACCTATTCAAAAATAGTCTTAACATCATTTTTCTGCCGGTGTCAGAACTGTCGACTAACGTCGCAGTTAAAAATAGCTTTCATCTCATCATAAGAACTAAAAAAAGATTACATTTTCGGGATCTGCACCCAAAATTACGTTAAGTATACCATAACACATGCCTCATGGATATTTGTTGTTGACCCCCTTTTTTTTAAATGTGAGCTCATGCCTTTTGAGTGTTTGTGTTTGCGTGTATGTGCGAGAGTGATATTGCAACTGCGTGTGTATAAGCTTGCGTGTGAGTGTGTTTTTCTTTTGTCTTTCAAACTCAATATTTGCATATTATTCTCGAATGAAGTCGACTGTGTAAAAAAATATGGACGGTCTCAACCTGATGAGCCACGGCCTTGCTCCAAGTCTCGAATATCTTGAAATATGTACTTGACGCCTCAGCTTCTGAAGATAAGATCTGAGTGCTTATCCTTCCCCCACTCTGTCTCTGTCTCCCTATCTCTCTGTGTATGTCTGTCCGTCTCTTTCTTGCTCTTTTTCTATCTGTCTATCTCTGTCTCTCCCTGTCCGTCTCTCTTTCTCTCTCTCTCTCTCTCTGTCACTTGAGCTTTTGACATACGTTGACACTGACACCCTTCCCCCCCTTATTAGATTCTCATTACCTATCCACTCTACACAATGGCAGGCACAAATCGGGTTTTTTTGAAATTCAAAACCTACTAACCTGCAACTTATGGTGACATGAGTGACGCCACCTCGGGTGCTTGTCGCCCCTTGGTCTATTTTACACATCGCAAAACTCGAAAAACTAGCCGAATCAAGTGAAAGCTGATTATGAAGATCGAGCAACAAAGGCTGATATCGTATGCAGCGTAAGGACACTACTCTCGCCTTGGAAAATTATGTGAGGATTATTCTCGTTATAGTTGTTAAGGTATAATAAGCAAGTCCACTCAAGACCTGGAAAGGCTTGTTCTGCCCCTTGTTATCGTCGATAAACAAAGGTAACTCCAGACTTGGGATGTCAAGTGAGGATTGTTCTTGTTCTTGTTACGGTAGAAAAGCAAAGTCAATTCCGAACTTGGAAATTGTGTGAGGATTGTTCTTGTTCTTATTGTTACAGTAGACAAACAAAATCAACTTCAGATTTGGAAAAATAGGTGAGGATTGTTCTACTTCTTGTTACGGTAGGAAAATAAAGTCAACTCCAGACTTAGAAAATTGTGTGAGGATTGTTCTTATTATTTCGGTTGACTAACTTAATCAATTTCAGACTTGGAATATTAGGTGAGGATTGTTCTTGTTCTTATTGTTACGGTAGATTAACTTAATCAACTTCAGACTTGGAAAATTAGGTGAGGATTGTTCTTATTATTTCGGTAGACTAACTTAATCAATTTCAGACTTGGAATATTAGGTGAGGATTGTTCTTGTTCTTATTGTTACGGTAGATTAACTTAATCAACTTCAGACTTGGAAAATTAGGTGAGGATTGTTCTTGTTCTTATTGTACGATTGACTAATATTATCAACCTCGGTCTTAGAAAATCAAGTGAGAATTGTTCTTGCTTGTGTTACGGTAGGCAAAAAAGCCAAGTCAACTCCAGACTTAGTCAGGAGTTCTTAAAAACCTCAAATCTCTAGAGTTATTATTCATGATAGTTGGATTTAATACAAGACGATGCTTCAAAGAATACTAATAGGTTTTCCCACTAGTGTCTCGGTTTTTATCGAACAAAACCTTCAGGGTATCAAGGTAAGCAAATAGATAGGAACAAGGTAAAAATATATAAAAAAAAGTATCATCATCATCACCCGTCCACTGTTGGACAAAAGCCTTTCCTAGTTCCTTCCGTGTCGACTGTGACTTTACTAACCTCTCCCATGTCTTGACTACAAACGTTTCAATAAAATCTCTAAATCTTTTGTCTACTCTTCTCCAATATAACTAAAACTGCCTTTGAAAATGGCTAAAATGGCTGTTTTCTCTGTTTCCAACTAAAATTATAGCTAATGATATTATGTACGTTACGAATCGGTGAAATCGCCTAATTGGCAAAATTTACTTTTTTTTTTTTTTTGAAGAAAGTTTGATTTCATAATTTTTGATTGTAAAAAAATAGTTGTTTTATATCCTTGTTTTGATTAAGTGTGCTTTTAATCTAATTGAAACAATTTTTTTTTTGAGTTTTAGAATTAAACTTTCGCAAATTACGCAATTTCGTCGATTCGGTGTCACTTTTATATCCTCATTTAAAGTCCACTAATAAATCAACTATACGCAAAGATCTCGGAACAAATCATTAATAAACATTGTGCTCTTTCGTTTATTAAACTCACCAATTATTTTCGAAATGGTCAGGCTATCGGTGATTTTTATAAGCTAAATTAGAAAAAAAAAACCAACAAAAAACAGCTGGATCTTGCCGGAAAATGATAAGTATAGCAACCTATCTTTTCTCTGCCAAAGGCTTGCCATCCTAGTGTGATTCTTCGCTTGATTTCCTCTTCTTTTGAGGGTCTCATAGAGATTCGTTGTCCTAGGTAGATGTAGTGGTCTACTTCTTCCAGTTGTGTGTCCTCGATTTTGATCTTTGTGTTTTTATCCCCGATTTGGTTGTTACACATGGTCTTTGTCTTGCTGAAGTTCATGTGTAGGCCTACTTTCTTGCTCTCTTCATTTAGTTAATCTATCATTAGTTGGAGGTCGTGTAGGTTCTCTGTGAAAAGAGCTATGTCGCCTGCAAATCTAAGGTTGCTCAGATACTCACTGTCTATCTTAATTGCTTTACTCTCCAAGTCTAGCCTTCTGAAGATCATCTCAAGGCAGGCTACATCATAGAATCCATTAAAAATCTCAAATGGCGGTGGGCTGGCCATGTTGCAAGAATGGCAGACAATCGATGGACATCATGACTCACGACATGGATCCCCCGAGACCACATGCGCAACCGAGACTGGCAAAGCGTTAGATGGAGAGACGAGCTAGACAAGTTCAGGAAGTATTGGCTCCGTGACGCCCATGATAGGGAAGTGTGGCAAATCCTGGGGAAGGTCTATGTCCAAAGACGGACACTAATAGATTGATGATGATGATGATGATGATGATAGCAATCTTATTGGAAGATACTGGAGTCGAAAAGTGATCTCAGTCTTTGTCCTGGCGTCCTTGCGAAATCATGCACAAGGACTCAGGCTCATTCTGTCCTCACCTAATTTTCCAAGTCTGAAGTTGATTAAGTTAATCTACCGTAATAATAAGAACAAGAACAATCCTCACCTAATTTTCCAAGTCTGAAATTGATTAAGTTAGTCTATCGAAATAATAAGAACAATCCTCACACAATTTTCTAAGTCTGGAGTTGACTTGATTATACTACCGTAACAAGAAGTAGAACAATCCTCACCTAACGAACGTGTGGGACCCTACCTTAATCAAACTTCGTGTCACATTTGCAGTCGTGGGGATGTAAATAAATAAACTCGGCCTTCGAATGCGTAAAGAGAGTCGGACGAAGAGATTGGTTTACAGGAACGTACCAGATGATTTTACAAGAGATATTTGCTGGCCTCTGATTTGCCGACTAAGTGGACATGTAGACCTCCTAATCGCCGAGAGAGTGGGAATACTAGGTGGGTGGGTGTAGTCCCTTTCCCTTCATATACCCCCCCGCCCCGGGGAGCAGCAAATTGCGAGGGAGATCGGATGACATAAAGAATGAAAGGATCATTTGATTGGTAGATACAGAAATATTGAGATAGTTTCCAGAGAGCGAGGATGAAGAACGTAGGGAATGAATGGGTGGGGAAAAGAGTAGATGAAGATCGGAACTTGAAAAGGAACAAGGCCGACTGCTGCAGAGTCAAATTCCACCCTAACTTCTATTCCAACGAGTGACCGCTAGGAAATACTAGGTGCCGTAAACTATAATAGTGAAGTGAATGACGCCACTACGGGTGTAATGATCACAGCAACTTTTGTGTCGTATGTATAATGAATGAAAAATTATAAAAATCTACATTTTTTGCTTTAATGTATTTATATATTGGAATGAATAAGCACCTGTATGATAATTTTCCTATTCTAACAAAGGTTAGAGAATTTAGCTCAGTCAGTAATACACGTGTTGGGCACTCTGTTCGTCTTGAGTTCAAGCCATTTTCTGTCCCTCATTTTGGTGAGGATTGTTCTTGTTACGGTTGGGAAAAAGTCAACTCTAGTCTTTGGACCGGATTTTTAAAATATGGATGAGGAAGTGGACTATTGGGTGAAAAGAATCCCGCTGGAGAACACAGGGATACCTTAAACAATAATGTTAACGTAGTCGGGTTAAAGTATTGCTCTATAGTTTTATGCAATTAAGTTTAAGCTGAAAACAAATTATACATTGAAGGATATAATTTTGTACAATATGGTTTTGAACTGTACAGAAAGATTTGGAACTGCGCTATTCTTTGATACTATCAGTAGCAGGATTTTACAAATAAGTAAGATATAACCCGAACTTTACAAGCCAGCATGTTTTTTTTACAACGAATTTTGCAGGCGAATCAAATCTGTTTTATTTCAGAAAGAAACCTGCAGGCTAAAACGGAAATTCAGGCTGTAATCTGTAAAATATACTTTTTTTTTTTTACTGAGAAATGAATAAGACGGATGTTTGTGTAAAGGGTTCTGGCGGTTTTTCTCCTGACATTGATTGATTTTTCAAATCTTATCAGTAAATCTACCAGAAACTTCTCAAAGAAATTTTTAGCAGAATGAAAAAAACAAAAACAAAAACAAACAAACAAACTCTCAGACAGGGCATATGCTTTTCAAATTGGAGGTAAGGGCGTGGAGAGCGTAAGAATTAATTACTATTATAATCCCTATTAATAAATCCCGAGAGGATCACCTTTTGCCACCGATGCTAAAAGAGGAAGTGACGTAAAGATGTGTGGTCCCATCTTGGTGGGGATAGGTTGAATAATCGGACTAATATAATAGTAAGATAGCACACAGAGAATTAAATGGGTGCGTCAAAAAAATAAGACGGTTTCCAAATTGGGAAAACTTCAAGGATTTGTTGTGATTGATTTAGATTTCTGGATTATCATACATGACCCATCCTGAGTCGACCCCCTCCTGGGACTCGAGTAATTTTCGGTTAAGGAGCTGACCCTTCGGTCACCGAAAAGAAAATGTCAAACGACTGAAAGAGTTAGTCCAGACGAACCAACTCACCGAGACGAAGGATTGGCGACAGAACCCGCGGATATGGAAGCTAGACATTGGTTGTAGATCCAAAAGAACAGGACATGGTCTTGGCTATGGACTGCATCCTTTCGCTGCCTCGTACTTTTCTCCGTCCGTTTCGCACCATAACCATTGAACCAACCGACCCATCGACGACAGAACCTAAATCACATTGTCTTCGGTTTGGCAAGGGTTAACAGTTAAAATCATTACATCAAATTAAAAGAAATATATTCGTTCCTAATGCAATATGATTCATTGGCAAATACACATTTATATACATGTATGTATAAATTATAATTGCGTCTTACACAGACCGCTGTTTCGTTTTATTACAATTCTTTAGTGTATAGACCATCCAATATTCTGTCAACGTGGTAGGATAGAAACCGTCGCTTTAGACCCAGAGGCAGACAATTTATCCCTGCCCTACGCTGACCAGGACAATCAGTAGGACCAAATTTAAGCGATACATTCACTCACGCACAATTCTGCATCCACCAGAGTTGGAAGAGCATTGCTTATAGCTTATAATGGACGGGCTGCCTTACCTAAATGGTGCTCAACCCTGAAAAAGGGAGCTTTGATAATAATAATAATAATAATAATAATAATAATAATAATAATGTGGTCTATGAGGATGAGGAGAGGAGGGCTGGAGACTTGGGGAGACTTACTGTCACTCAACCTCCAGCGGTAACCACCAGGTAACTGGTGTGAGACTGAATAATAATAATAATAATAATAATAATAATAATAATAATGTTATATATATATATATATATATATATATATATATATATATATATATAAAAAGTCAACATTTATTATAAACATTTTATAGTTTGTTATCTTCCTTTTTTTTCTCCCTTTCTTGTACTTTTTATTCTTTTAAATTTCGGGAATTGATTTTAAAAAAAAAGAGAGGAATTATATAAAGTAGTATGGTGTAAAAGCGTGTATATATATATATATATATATATATATATATATATATATATATATATATATATATATATATATATATATATATAGTATCTTCCAATCTTTACCAACGCTGTGAACTGATTAAAGAAGTCTGAACAAAGAATATTCTACCATAGAAATGTCGACCTTCGTCGCAGTTAGAAATACTGAACAATTGAATATAAGTTCACGTAGTCAACAGTGTTTCTCTGCGCAAATCAAATACATTTCTTAGCGTGTCAGAGAGCTTTGAAATGAATGCAGGTCAAAGGACATGGAGCAAAAAGACAGCAGTATAATACAGGTTAGTGCAAGCTACGAACGCAGCCTACATATGAACTTCAGTGACTCAAAAATCATGCGCAACAATAACACTTGGAATAAGGACATAACTGTCAAAATCGGAGATGCAAAACTGGGAAAAGTAGACCACTACATCTACTGAGGACAACGAATATCCATGAGATCTCCAACAGAGGAGGAAATCAAACGAAGAATCACTCTAGGATGGCAAGCCTTCGGCAGAGCAAGCTCAACTTTCAAAATCCAGACGATCCCAATAATCCAAAAAAGATGAGTATACAACTAATGCATCCTCCTGATGGCACTAATGGAGCTGAAACATGGAACCTAACCAAGAGACAGATGTGCAAACTGAGAAGCATGCAACGCACGTTGGAGAGAATCATGCTCAATATTACACGGAGAGATCACAAGACAGCACAGTTTATCAGGGATAAAACGGGAGTCAGAGACATCATAGAATCTATAAAAAAAACTTAAATGGCAATGGGCAGGCCACGTTGCAAAAATAACAGACAACCGATAGACATCATGACTCACGACATGGATCCCCACAGATCACATGCGCGACCGAGGCCGACAGAATACAAGATGGAGAGACGAACTAGACAAATTTAGAAAGTACTGGCTCTGCGATGCCCATGATAGATAATTGTGGCAGATCCTGGGGAAGGTCTATGTACAACGACGGACGTTAAAAGACTGATGATGATGACAATCGCGTGTATCAGTCAGAAGGATTACAATAATTACTAATGTTTTGACTGAATTCGTTCTATTTAAATAATTTGAACTAATCAAGTAATTTAATTTTGTATTCTATTCTGTAAATTTAAATGAGTTTACTTCGTGCTCTGGATTCGCACGGAATTTTAAATTAAAAGGTATAATTCTTTAAATGTCTTCAATAGAAGAATTTATTCTTTTTTGAATTTGAAAGGTTTTTAATTTCATTTTCGTATTAACATCTTGGGAACATGTTATTATCAAAATATTTTCAGAGCTTATGCATAAAGTAAATGAGATTAATTTTTTTTTTTGATAGATTTAAATGAGTAAAAGTTTTATAAAGATTTTATTTTTTTCCATCTGTAACGTACGCCATCGGGAGACTAGAATAATTAATCATTTATGTCTTTTCAAATCATACTTTTATAATGAAATGAATTAGGATATTCGGGGTTTTTTTTACGATTAATATATCAATGTTTCTGTGGCACTCTCTGCTTCTAAGTCGCCGCTTCGAGAACCACAGGGTTAGTCGTCGACCAGAAACACATCCTGGTTGTGCACAGTCGTCTGTCAATTCATGAACATAATGATTTATTATATCTATCATATATATATGATTGATATATATATATATATATATATATATATATATATATATATATATATATATATATATATATCAAACACACACACACACACACACACACACACACTCTCTCTCTCTCTTTCACTATCACTCCCACTTATGTATACGAATGCACTAACATTCACTCTCACACATGCAGACACAGACTCTCTCTTCCCCTCTCTCTCATACACACATATACTCTCTCTCTCTGTCTCTCTCTATATATATATCAAACACACACTCTCTCTCTCTCATTCTCTCTCCCACTTATGTATACGAACGCACTATCATTAACTCTCACACACGCAGACACAGACTCTCTCTTCCTCTCCGTCTCTCATACACACAAGTACCCTCTCTCTCTCTCTTTTACTGTCTCTGTCAGTCTCTTTCTCCCTCTCTCACAATCTCTCACTCACATATACATTTCTTCTATCGAACACATATAAGCGTATAGAAACTATTGGGTTGATTGGAGGGGGTGCAAAGGCCTCGATCTGTCCAAAATTTTACGTTGTTTTGCCCGAATTAAGGGGCTGGTGCAGTTGACCTGCTGCCCCTGGGATCGAACATAGATACAGACACACTCTTTAATACTCATATCTATATCACACACAAATTTCGTCTTTCTCTCGTGCACACATATTCTCTCTCGGTTTCTCTGTTTCTATTTGTCACCCTCCGCTTGTGTGTCTGTCGGTCTCTTTCTCCCTCTCGGTCTCTCTGCCTCTGTCTCTGTCTTTCTGTCTGTCTCTTGGTCTCTCTGTCTGTGCCTGTTTCTCTCACTGTCTCTCCAAGTGTCTCTGTCTGTCTATCTGTTTGTCTGTCTGTCTGTCTCAGTGTGTCTGTCTCTATCCGTCTCTGTATGTCATTCTGTCTCTATTTCTATCTCTCTGTCTCTGTCCCTCCGTTTCTGTATGTTTGTCTCTCTCTGTTGGTCCCTCTGCCTGTCTCTGTTTTTCTCACTGTCTCTCGGTCTCTCTGTTTCTCTGTCGCAATCCGTCTCTGTCTGTCACTCTTTTCCTGCCTCTCTCTCTCTCTCTCTCTGTGTCTGTGTCTCTGTCTCTCAGTCTCTGACAATCTCTTCCGCCTCTGTTAGTCTCTATCTCTGTCTCTCTGTGTCTCTGTGTCTCTCTGTCTCTGTTTGTCTGTTTCTGTCTTTCTCTAATACATTCAGCCCCATCCCGGCCAATCAATTTTTCTGAAAGCCCGTGGATTACGAGATCAATCTATCGGGCCACACCATTTATTGCAACAGGACAATGTGCGGTCCCCAAAATGAGTCCTGTGGCTCTCAGGGGTTCTGCAACGAGATATCCAGAAGCTTCCAGGAAATCACAATTCAATCATTAATGATGCAAGGAGAATATGTAGTTATTCATAAACAACTTCTACGTCCCGAGAATGTTCGATACAGTTCTAGAATGATTCAAAATGTCGAACTTTGTCCGTCGACTAAGCGCCATCTGGTGTCGAAATTTTGAGTTCAACACCAGATGGACTTAGTGATTTCCAATGTGCCAGATAGATGTCGCTTCTTATCATTGTGATTCTGCATCGGAGCATTGAACAATGGTACGCTGTTTATCAACCGCTGAAGTGAACATGCCTTGGTAGAAAATTGAATTTCCTGAACGAGTCACAAAGCTAAAAGTCGATTTCCATTAGTTGTTTAAATCGATTTGGCTGTTCACAATTGCGAACAACGATGATTGGAACAAGACTGGCTTTTTCAGGGACAATCTCTGCTCCAACATCTATCCCGACTGTAGGTGATTACTACTACTTCTGTATTGTATATACATTTTCGTATAAAGTAGACGAAACCATTTCAGTAGTCAATTAATGAAACGTTCATATTAGCCCACTGATATACAAATTCATTATCATCATCAACAGTCTTTTAACGTCCGTTGTTGGACATAAACCTTCCCCAGGATTCGCCATTCACTTCTCTATCATGGACGTCACAGAGCCAGTACTTTCTGAATTTGTCTAGCTCGTCTCTCCATCTAATATTCTGCCAGCCTCGGTTCTGCAAGTGATCTCGGGGGATCTATGTCGTGAGTTGCAATATCCATCAGTTGTTTGCCATTCTTGCGACATGGCCAGCCCACTGCCATTTGATATTTTTAATAGATTCTATGATGTCTCTGACTCTTGTCTTTTCCCGGATGTACTGTGCTAACTTGAGGTCTCTCCATGTGAGATCCAGCATAATTCTTTCATGTGCATGTTGCATGGTTCTCAATTTACGGATATGTCTCTTGGTTAGGTTCCATGTTTCAGCTCCGAATTAATCTTAACTTATTCACCTTCCTCTAAAAAGGAATCTAGTGATAAAACTGCTCTATTGGCTGGGAGCAGAACAGCCATAATATCCAAAACAGATACGCTCAAAAGTACTTGAAATATATTTTGAGCTACGCTTGAAAGATGGTAGCTGCTGACTTCTGTGCCACAACACACAGTTTGAGAACTCCTCAAGTAAATAGTGAATATACCTTGGTAGAAAATTGACTTCCTGGATAGTACAGAACGAATCACGGAGCTAAATTTTCAATTTCCATTCATTGTTGAGGTCAATTTGGCAACCTGCAACTGCGACCAACTATGATTGGGTCTCCATTGTTCGTTTAAAAAATTGATGCGAAACCATTGCTTCATGTCTCGTGTAATATTGGAAATAACTTTGATTTGGATTTTTTTCATATAGTTATACTTAAATGCATTGTTCAATTTGGTACTCAGTTAGACGTTGCATAGAATGCAGGCGAGAGAAAAGGAAATTGTAATCATGGTACAGGCATCCTCCGTTATGACACATGTGTTGGGGTCCAAAAAGTCTACAGCGTTATACCTGAGCTGCAATTAACATGGTTGCCAATGTAGATATTTTGAAAATGGACATAGCGATTTGGGGGCTAGAACTAGCTTGATATTCCAGATTATAACACAAACTGTACCATAACAAACCGTGTTATAACCTTCAAACAAACTATATATATATATATATATATATATATATATATATATATATATATATATGTATGTATATGTGTGTGTGTGTGTGCGTGTGTGTGTTTGAATGTCTAAACATCATATAATCTATGGAAAAAACTCAAATGGTAATGGGCAGGCCATGTTGCAAGAATGAAAGATTAAGACATCACAACTCGCAACATGGATCCCCAGAGATCATATGAGAAACTCAGGCCGATAGAACGCAATTCGAAGAGATGAAGTAGACAAATTCATGAAATACTAGCTCTGCAACGCCCACGATAGAGAATTGTGGCGAATCCTGGGGAAGGTCTATGTCTAACGACGGACGTTAACAGACAGAAGATGATAATGATGATGATATCTAGTATATAGGTGTTTATTTTTAGACAGACAACCGGATACATACTTAGTGAATTATAATAAGACCATTAATCCATTTATATCATTTACATGCATTCGAACATTATTTGCACGGTTATAATTGGGATTTGGGGGATTTAAAAAAAAAATTACGAACTAATTACTAGAAACCCATTGGTTTAATTATTCCCCTCACGAATTCTCATTCAACGAGGTGTTCCGTGGCCCACTGAACCAAAGGCGAGAACTCTATCACTGGGTCGCGTTGATCGGTCAAGTGGCAATACAGGAACATGAATAATTATAGACCTAGAAACACGTCGAATAAATCACGCGTTCCTCATGTTTATTGCTCAGAAACCTGAGGTTGAGACAAAACGGGGTTACAAGTACCGGATGTTAGCGCACCACCATCTTCTTGAAGAAGAACCCGTGAAAACGTCAGCGTTAAGTACTTTGGAGTTCGATTCTCAGCAACGGCGCTTCCGCAACAATTAATGAGAGAGAGAAAAAAAAGTTGACTATTTTGCATCGCCAATTTCGGTCAAGAGGCTCATAAGCTGATGCTACTATTACTAATACTACTTTTCCTTACACTACTACTACTACTACTACAACGACTGCTACAAAAGGTTTCATCTTCTGTCTCTACTGACAATAGAACGTCATCTTTAAAGCGTATGCCTGGGCGAAGCGTATGGAGTTCTTGGGATGCCCAATCGTCAGGATACCCACTTCGGTTTTGTTGTCCAGAGGAAAGTATACAGTGATACGTTTGGCATCAGTTTGGATGCAGGAGCTGCCAGAAGGATTTCAAATTGGGTGTAAAACTGTCTTAAAGAGGCACTGCTTTCTGGTTTGGAATCAAAGTTGTCTATCTCCTAGACTGGCTGCCTTCCCAACGCCAGAGAGCCAAATCTGTACACAAATTTATTAATAGATGAGGAAAGATGGATTCATGCCTTTCCAAAGGGACCAAACTCCCATGAGCAAAAACCCACAGATAAAGCCCTCAAAAGAGTAGATTATGAGCGGTATCATTTTTAAAAAATGCTTTAAAAAGAATATGAGAATTTAGAATATGAGCCCATTGACATTTTTCGTCTTCCAGGTTTGCACATCTGATTCGTCGGATTTGTCCCCGGGGATTTTGTCCAGGGTGGAGCTGGTCGGTTGGGATTTTGTCCTCTTGTGGTTTAGACCGAATCCAATGGCCATCCTTAAGTCAACAGGACACATGAGATGCTTTTAGTTGGTTTTAACTGCTCTAAAATTCAACTGTTTTTACAACTTTTATGCGCCGTTTTGAACATCAAGTAAGCGAGTGTGTCGAGTGTCAGGATCACCCAATATTATCTATTAATAAGCTTCTATTTTTCCTGCATTAATTACCCACACATTCGCTCACTTAAAGTTAAAAACAGTAAAAACAATTCTATGCAATTCTAAGATCGATTTACAATCGGGGTAGCCGTTTTATTGCCAACTGAAATTTGGCCGTGCATAAGTAGGGCTTACTCTAATTCAGTATTATATTGAGTTCGATTTTCACTAGATGCCGTAGTACTGTGACTTTGTGCCAGACTAAAGTGCATACTAACCATGCCATTGGTCGTGTGTTGGATCCTTCTTGAGAGTTAACAAATCTAACTTAGTAGCAAACCTCCCACAATTATCTGTATTATTTGCTTTGACGTACATAAACCTATGACGATCTTTAAACAAGCCTAACGAGGCTTCAAAAGTCATACTGAGGCTCTAAAACATGTTTAGTTTATTAAAGAGTGTAACTACCAACATATTCATCAGAAATTATATTTATAAATATTTTTCATTGGTGATATGTAGACCTTGCTGGTCAACACCGTTTTCAAACTGTAACACATTTTTTTAATCGTTTAGTCATTCTTTTCATGATTGCGTTATTTCCAATTTCCCACCTCTTCCATTTATCAGCATCAGTCTTTTAGCGTCCATTGTTGGACATAGACCTTTCCCAAAAGTCACCAAGACGTCGCAGAGCCAATGCTTTCTAAATTTGCCTAGTTTCGCACGCCATCTCGTATTTTACCGGGCACAATTTCGCTTGGAATCCACGTTATGAGTCCTGATGTCCAGCGGTTGTCTGACATACTTGCAACATGATCAGCCGCTCGCCATTTGAGTTTTCTCATGGTTTCTCTGGCTTCTGTTTTCCTTTTAATATACTGTGCTGTCTTGTGATCCCTCCGTGGGAAGTTGAGCGGGATTCTCTCAATTTTTGCGAATTGTATTCCAGTTTGAAAACAGCATCGACCAGTAAGACCAAAATATCAACCACGAAAAATCAAATAAAGGAGTACGTTCGTCGAAAAAAAAAAAAAATATACATAGGTATATATAATATTGTGTCATCCACAGATAGCAGTTTTGTTGTATTACAACTCTTCAATTTGACAATAGACTTTCCATTATCCCATCCAATACCACGAGACAGGATTGAAACCTTCTCTTCAGACCAAGAGGCCGATATCCTATCTGAGTTACGGAACTGGACGGTCAATAAGGCTGAATTTATGCGATATAATTATTATAGGTTAAATTCACCGTCGACCAGAGTATTACTGTGGTACGAAAGATATAATTAAAATTAAAACAAATGCAATGATTAAAATTGAATTTTCTTTATTGAGACGTCTGTTTGGCATATCAGATGCCCCGTTTCTGTCGTACCTTAACGAGATCATGAATCCTAATCTGATAAAGAACAAATCGATGGATTTGATTTAATTATTGTATTTATTTCTGATAAACAGGATGTTTGAGCCTCACATGGAGAGACCCCAAGACAGCACGGTACAGCCGGGAAAAGACAAGAGTCAGAGACATCATTGAATCCATTAAAAATTTCAAATGGGTGTGGGCTGGCCATGTTGCCTGCATGGCAGACAACCGATGGACATCACAACTCACGACATGGATTCCCCGAGATCACATGCGCAACCGAAGCCGGCAGAATATTAGATGGAGAGACGAGCTAGACAAATTCAGAAAGTACTGGCTCCGCGACGCCCACAGTAGTGAGGAGTAGCAAATCTCAGGGAAGATCTATGTCTAAGGACAGACGTTGAAAAACTGGTGATGATCATGATGAAATAACTTGAGCCTTCTTCACTTTCCGGCCCAGTGAGCCCGGCACAAAAATGATCGAGGCACACCACCAGCATTTGAAGATAGATTTCATCATTTAAAAGAAAAAGGAATGATAATAATGTGTTTATAAGTTGAAGAAACTAATGATTTATTAATTTCATTGCAAAAAGTATCCTGTTGATCATGGTTTTCAAAAGATTTTCAAAGTTTTCTGCATATTTGTTATTACTACCCATTAAAACAAGATATCGTTGAAAAAGATGCCATCCATTTAAAAAATGATATGAGACCAGTAGTTCTAATCTTAGACTTAAGGAGAGAATTAAACGCTGCCTTTAGGGTCTTTAATGAACAACAAATAAATTCATTTATTGCATCATTGAAAAATTAACACACCCATGAAAGTACCACTGACATCAAAATGCATTCAAATGATATTTCTATATCAATACAGGGACCACTGTCCCAAAGCACTTGTCTGAAGAAGGATCGATCCTCCTCAAAACCCCTGCAACACACCTTACGGCACACTCAGAAGCAGCAGCACACTGGTTGAAAATCACTGAGCTCCAGAAACGCGCTACACCCAGTTTCTACCTTACGGTACTGAGCAGAGGACGTGCTCATATTGTTGTACTGTTTGTTGGTTTTTTTTTTACAGGGGTGTGACTCGGACCTGGGTTCAAACCTGCATAGGCTGCTATACTGTTGGGTTACAACTCAGACCTCTATAACCAGCTCGGGCATCTGCTTCTTTCGATGCATCTCAGATCTGTGTATAAAGTTGTAGAGATTGTCACGAGGGTCGAGAGAACTCTACAGGATTTACCAACGACGGGGTGTTCACGTCCTCTGGTTTAGCTATCAAGATCAGCCATACTACCTCGATGGACATGCAGACCTTTATTTTAAAGGGTGGTGTCAGCCGTTTGCACGTGGCACTTCACCTTGAAAACTCCATCATGCAGGGCTATTCTGAGTAGAGGCCAGACCAACTAAGGGTCCTATAGTCGTAGTAAAGACTCCAAAAATCTTTGTCTGCAAACTCAAGCCATTCATTTGTGTTGCTCTTACCCTGTCAGTAGTCAACGTGTTAATTAGTACTAAACAAAATGTGTTTGGTAGCACAGTGTATAATTACGATATTGATTAGCTGATTAGTATGCTTTCTGAGCTGGCTTTCAATTTCAAATTTAACCATTGTTCACTTGCCGCGCACGCGCACACGCTCTCACAAAAGAGTAAAAAGTATCTGATACTTTCAAGATAATGAACGGTTTCACAAATTACGGAATTCTAATGTTTAACATGTCAGATACGACGGGGAATTCACTAGCTTGGTCTATTACAAAAACAAACTCGCAAGAACAAATTGATTTTTCCTTCATACAATTCTGAAATATTGGAACACCATCTCATGTGAAAATAATTGTACGAGTATAAATGATTTTAATGATAACTTGGTAGCTATCAAATGAAATATACAGAAGGATTTAAGAAAAATGGATAAATAAAATGTCTCGTAAATGTTAAACTGAACTGGTAATCTTGTATTTATTTTAAAGTTTCATGCATTTTATAACTTGAATTAATGTATGTATATTTTGTACAAAACGTATTTCTGATACGATTTTTTTCACAGAGACATCCATAGGAGCATTTTTATCCACTACTACTACTACTACTACTACTGCTGCTACTACTACTACTACTACTACTACTACTACTACTACTACTACTACAACAGATAGTGTTACATCGTAAATGTAAAAGCCTTGCTCACTCTTTTTTTGTTTTTTTCTCTCTCTTCAATGACTGGACTGTCATAACTTACAAGGTTGTGAGCCTTAGGTCTCTGGTTGAGACCCGGCTGGTGACTTACATAAACTGAAACCAAAGCCAACAACAACAAAATGATAATGATGATGATGATGATGACGGAATTACTACTAATACTAATACTAATACTAATAATAGATATAAACCACAGAACTACTATGGACTCCACGAGGCAACTGGTGTGAAAATGCAAATAATGGTAATAATGGTAGATACGTTTAAAAGAAAATTAATTCTAACTTATACGCAGCAACAAAATTGACTGAATTTGGATCGAAGATGAAAAAGTACGAACGTGTGAAAAAGAAAAAAAAATGAATACTGGAACAAGATCAAACATGGAAGACGCCGGTACAAAAATCGTAAATCTTTTGGTCGAATGTGTGTCAATATGAAACGTATAGATACTTTCTGCGCCCACTGTATGAATGTACGTATGTATGTGATAAGACCTCAGTGTCATTGTTTTTTTCTGACACTAGATATTGATTTGACACTTATATCCTCGTTATATCTAGCACGTGTTTAATGTGCCGCCACTGAATCATTAAAGATAGATAACAGGGTGTTTGTGGGAACGCCACCCACTCCCGTTGGCAGCCATCTTAAACTAATGAACAGGTCGTAAATATTCAGCACCGCCATTAACGCGGGCGCCCAGCGGCGCAGCTGGAGACTTCGAGGCTCAGCACCTTGAGAATCCTCACTCTAAAATGCAGTCCATTGGTTTCCAATCTGGGGGCTACGGACCCCTGAGGGTCCCAGAAACTGTTACTGGGGGTTCCAGAAGAAGTCCTCTCAGAGGCGTGGGGACCGTGAGCTTGGTGAGTAGGCAGACCTTCCTAAAGCCTACCCCAAGGCCTGGGCGAGGGCTTGACTCATTGAGGGACCATCCCCGACGTTTAGTGAGATTTGTTATTGGATAATTTTTGTAGAAACGGTGTAGGTGAACCACTCATCATAAGGCTCTTGGGGGCCCAGAGCAATTTTGATTCGCCCTCTACCCCTTTCTACAACTACACACCTGCCCTTATTTGTGTGTGTGTGTGTGTGTGTGTGTGTATGTGCACGTGTGTGCGTTAGTGCATGTGTATGTGCATGTATGTGTTTGTGTGCGTGATGACAGATGCATATTTACGTACGAGGGAAACATCATGCACACTCATAAATCCAGGTTGATATCCTCAACACATACACACATGAACTTGCAATTTTTGTGTTTATAATGATATCTATCTATCTATCTATCTATCTATCTATCTATCTATATATATATATATATATATATATATATATATATATATATATATATATATATATATATATATGTATATATATTGCTATTAAGAAATGGATACATAGTCCGATAGAAATAATTATAAATGCGTTTTATTGTTTTGAAACTCTATTTAAAATCATTCCCCATATATATATATATATATACATATCGTTCATTTTAAGCTATTTAGCAAAGCTCTTCCAACTTTGGAATGGAGCATTGTGGTAGATATGGAATCGTGCGTAAGTAAATATATCCCTTAAGTTCACCTTTACTGACCGTCCAGTTCTGCATAGAGCAAGGGTAAAAATGCCAGCCTTGAGACAGCAGCAAAGGTTTCGATACTTCCTCGTGGGACTATAGTACGATAATGGATAGTCTATAGCCACAGTGAAGAGTTGTAATACAACGAATCAGCTGTCTGTGGATGACTCAATTATCTAATTATTATTAACATATATATATATATATATATATATATATATATATATATATATATACGAGTTGTTACTCGAAAGTTTAGAGAATTACAGCAGTCACCATGTAACAAAAGTGGTACAAACTTTTATTTTGCAGTAAATTTTGTGAAATCACTGCATGCATGACCGAGGAAAGAAGAAGACGGTGGAAACTAAGCGATGGGTATGCGCATAAAACCATAGAATATTGGAGCACTCGCATATACCAGTATACACCAGGTCACTCCATGAATAATATCTAAACTTAAGGTAAGAAAAATATAAAAACATTCATCATATCTCGGAAAGTACAGAAAAAATTTCAATTGAATTTTGTGAATCGATAGACAAAATAGAAGAATAAGGAAAAGGTGGTTAAATCTTGGGGCGGATCCATGTACGATTACCCCTTTGTCACAATAATGTGACCACACCACAAAATGTCGACAAAATGTCGACAAAATGTCGACGTGCTATTCTGCACGATATCTCCAAAAATTCTCAATTAATTTCAATGACACTTTGTGGAAGGGTGGGCAAGAAACTACAAAGGAACTGATAAAATTTTTGAGCGGATCCATGCACAATTACCTCCCCTAAGTCGTAATTATATTTTTAAACCAAATAATATCACCAAAATTTCATGACAGCCCACAGGATATCTCCTCGAGTTATGAATGAATTTTTAGAAATTCTTGTAGAAGATTGGGCAATAAGTTTCAAAAGAAATGATTTAATTTTTGGGCGGATCCATGCACATTTACTTCCCCTGACAATGATGTTGGCAGAGGTATGCGCTCTCTGAGTACTTCTTTCTTTTCTCATCCATAGTCATTAACAGATATTTTTCTATTGGTCTCTGCATAGATCAGGCATAGGAAACCTTTTCTCAAGTCGGCCACATTGAACATTTTCCATTTTTATTTGGGCTACAAGTGTTTTAAACAAACATGAATTAAAATCATAATCTTATTAGTTTTTTAAGCCAAAAATAATAGTAATTAAGCAATATGAATAATAAGATTTGCTTATTATATAAATTATATAAGATTCTATATGAATGTGTAGAGTAGCCCTGGGCCACAAAAAAATGTTGCCGCGGGCCTGTGGTTGCCCGTATTTGTTAGAGGTGTTGAATTTGAGAAAAATAAGCAATTATCAATGGATTGCAAGTCTATATTTATGTGATCTCAACGTAGGAATAATTACATCCATTGATGAAATTTCATGAAAAAAATCATGGAAATTCGGAAAATATAAGAAGTAACATAGGCTTCCCTCGTTTCAATGCGGTTCGTTACAGCGTGATTCGTGTTATAACGCCGATGGGTATCAATCTTGTTCATAGATAGCGAAAGTGGCAACTGGTTATCGTGGCTCGGTTATAACATGGTTGGCTGTCTTGTGCCCCAACATCCACATTATAACTGTGGATACCCGTAATGATTATACTTGAAGACTTATTGAATGATTTCTTTCTTCATTCATTCATCTCGCCTTTCTCATTTTACTTCTTTCTTTCTTTCTTTCTTTTTTTCTCTTCTTTTTCGACTCCCTTTCAGCCTTCCTTCTTTCCTCTTTTTTTCTCACCTTCCTTCCTTCCTTTTTCCTTTTTCATTCCCTTTCTTTCCATCCTTTCTTCTTCTTCTTCTTCTTCTTCTTCTTCTTCTTCTTCTTCTTCTTCTTCTTCTTATTATTATTATTATTATTATTATTATTATTATTGTTGTTATTATTCACCTCCTTCACTTTCTTCTTCTTCACCTTCTTCACTCTCTTCTTCTTCTTCTTCTTCTTCTTCTTCTTCTTCTTCTTCTTCTTATTATCATTATTATTATTGTTGTTATTATTCACCTCCTTCACTTTCTTCTTCTTCACCTTCTTCACTCTCTTCTTCTTCTTCTTCTTCTTCTTCTTCTTCTTCTTATTATTATTATTATTATTATTGTTGTTATTATTCACCTCCTTCACTTTCTTCTTCTTCACCTTCTTCACTCTCTTCTTCTTCTTCTTCTTCTTCTTCTTCTTATTATTATTATTATTGTTGTTATTATTCACCTCCTTCACTTTCTTCTTCTTCACCTTCTTCACTCTCTTCTTCTTCTTCTTCTTCTTCTTCTTCTTCTTCTTCTCCTTCTTCTTCTTCTTCTTCTTCTTCTTCTTCCCTGGCTGTTACTTCCGCGCCACTGAAACTGAACTCATGAACATCACTTCCTTTTTCAGTACATTCTTCTTTTGGGGGGGGGGATGTCGAACCATCTTCAAAGGCACGAACTCACCGTAAGTCCCAAAGGGAGATAACTTTCACTTTTTGAACCTGAAAACCCGGAACAAACAAGAATAAGTATATTGTAAAAACTCCTATTGCAAACCACTTGGTATGTATACACTTACATGAATTACAGAAAAACACATAAATGCGTACACACACGCACACACCTCCATATACACAAACTTTTGTAAGATACAGAATATATATATATATATATATATGTATATATATATATATATATATATATATATATATATATATATATATATATATGTTCGTATATATATATATATATATATATATATATATATATATATATATATATATATATATATACTCCAAAAGCAAGGCCATGGTAAAATAGCTGACGAATTCAATAATAAAGAACAAGATTACAAATATAAGTACAAAGACAACCAAAAATATCCTAAAATCAAATAGTACAGAAGATAACGCGTTGGAATGATACTAATTGGATTACAAATGACTTACATGGTATGTAGTCGTGAATACTTTGGGATTGTATAAAAATTGACACATAAAATTCTCCTTTTCAGCCTTGCAAAATGGAAAGTTTACATGACACTATATATATATATATATATATATATATATATATATATATATATATATATATATATATATATATATATCGGTATCTTTTCAATTTGAAATAAAAAATAGATTTTATGCATTTCAGATGTTTAATCACGGTGCTCAATATTTGAAATAGTAGATACAGTTATCAATGTAAAAAAATCAGAATTACAAGGATATATGCCCAGTGAATGTTAGCATTTCGTGCCTAACGCACTCATTAGCAACTGGAAATGTATTGATAGGATAACTGGTTCAGCGTACCGATGGTCTTACCATTGAGCTACGGTGGCCGATTCGATTCTTGTAGCAGCCGAATTTTCTTTTAATTATTCATTCTATTTACGTTGTCTAGGTCGAGTGATACATTAACCGTGTAAGACGGGAGATCACTTCAAATAAGTTTCTATATAATATAACGTGATTCATTATCATATGTATAAATATGATAAACGTAGAAGGAAGCCATACACAACACTATTACGAGACCTTGAATTGTGCAGATAATCCGAAATTTGGATAATCTCTCTCTCTCTCTCTCTCTCTCTCTCTCTCTCTCTCTTTCCATATGTATATAGATATTGTTATTATTAACAAAGGTGGAGTCATTTATAAATGATGTATGCTCAATACCCAATGGTTTGACTGTACCCGCTTTAAACCCGGATTCTCGTTGAAGCACTGAATTTTCTTTATATATCAATAGTATGCTGTGCAATTTTTTCCCATGACAAAAGATGTGCGCACAGTTGAATTTGACAAAGGGAATCAAGAAAGAAGAAGTAATCTCTCAACTAAATTAAAAATCTCCTTTGAGCACTGAAAACTTTGTTGCATAGTCTAGAGAGATCTATGCTAGTTACCTCCAAGTCCATTTCACATATCGCAAACTGAGACTGGAATTAGAAAACTTATGATATGTGGAGCCCGGGCAAGGATGGCTGAAACTGTAGTCAGCGTAAGGGCACCGACTAGCCGATGTATCATAATTTTTGAAAATTCTGCCCGAAAATAAGTTCTTAGAGTGTGCGTGTGTTCACACTTGTTTTCTGACCTTTCCAGAGGTCGTTGCTAAACAAATGGCGAGATAAATAATTTATCGAGCAACCCTGTTTTTAATTGATCACCCCAACGCACCACGCTGCCAAAAGATAGTGGTCTCGTGACAGCTTTTATTGAGTGACTAACCAAGCATCTTGCTCCTCGTATTTAAAGATTTCAAGTCGCTATTCATGAATCGCCTCTTCGTGTTCCCAGGAATTAAATAATGATCCTATGATGCGAGATTTTGTATCAAGCGACCAGATGACGAGATCTGGATGCCGAGACGATGTGTGACAGGGGTAATTTTTGCATCTAAATATTTCAATAACATATGACAGTTGAATTGCTGGGAGTGCCAGGGATGAAAACTTCATCATCTCATCATCATCAGTCTTTTAGCGTCCGTCGTTGGACATAGACCTCCCCCAGGATTCGCCATTCACTTCTCTATCATGGACGTCACAGAGCCAGTACTTTCTGAATTTGTCTAGCTCGTGTCTCCATCTAAAATTCTGCCGCCCTCGGTTGCGCATGTGATCTCGGGGATTCCATGTCGTGAGTCGTGATGTCCATCGGTTGTCTGCCATTCTTGCAACATGGCCAGCCCACCGCCATTTGAGATTTTTAATGGATTCTGTGATGTCCCTAACTCTTTTCTTCTCTCGGATGTACTGTGCTGTTATGTGGTCTCTCCATGTGAGGCCCAGCATTATTCTTTCATGTGCACGTTGCATGGTTCTCAATTTACGGGTCTGTCTCTTGGTTAAGTTCCATGTTTCGAAAACTACGGTTGATTAACTTGAATTTCAACTGAAGAGTCAAAACAATGTCGTATATCAGACATCGACGAACCTCATTGTGCTGGTGGGTTGGATTAGAATTATCTTTATGTCTTGCAGCCTCACGGTGAATGAAGAATAAAGCAATGATAGTACGATGTCATTTCGTGGTGTTGAAACATTTTTTGCAATAAAACATTGATTTACTTGAGGTTACTGCAAAAATTAGGCCTTGGCTCTATTTTTCCTAAGTTTTATATATATATATATATATATATATATATATTATTGTGTCGTCCACAGACAGCTGTTTCGTTGTATTGGAACACTTCAGTGTAGCTATAGACTATCCATTTTCCATCCGGTTCCACGAGGCAGGATTGAAACCTTTGCTTCAGACCTGGGTGCTAGTATCCTCCCTCTACTCCACGGAGCGATATATTCATTTATCGTATATATTCCTCATCTACCACAAAGCTCCATTCCATGCTGGAAGAGCATTATATATATATATATATATATATATATATATATATATATATATATATATATATATATATATATATATATATATATATATATATATATATATATATATATGTATATATATATATATATATATATATATATATATATGTATATATATATATATATATATATATATATATATATATATATATATATTAGCATGGCTCCTCTGCAGTGTTGATCAAACACCACCTCCCAGTAAGTTATGATTTTAATATATAGATAAATTTTGTTTATTTTCAGGGCATAGTCATAACTTATATATATATATATATATATATATATATATATATATATATATATATATATATATATATATATATATATATATATATATATATGTATGTATATATATATATATATATATATATACATATATATATATACATATATATATATAAAGGATTTGGGGAGGAAGAGAGTGGGGCACATGTGTTTTCTTGAGGGATGAAAGAATATAAAGCGCGTCTAATTAATCACGTGACAGAAGCCCAAAGGGTTCTCAATATTAGAGGAGTGTTGCTTAGAAGATAGACTGGTATGGGCGTCAAACGGAATTGAAAGATGCCCTTCTTGCACGCATGTGTCTCAGGGACAGCTTGTATATTTATCCATGGCTAAGGTTGAGGATAGTGTCTAAAAAAACAAATCTGAGGGCATTAGTCGCTTGATTGAACGATACAAATCTTTTCGGTCCGAATTCTGTCAATTTTGGGAGGTGTATAAAGAGGTCAAAATTAATTTTTTGGAACGTTACGGACAGGGTAGACTATTTCTTTTTCTTTTTTTTTAAAGCATCTGGTCATTTGGTGATTTGGCCTTTTTTTCAATTTCCATTTTAGTATTTTTCCGTTCCCCTCCAAACTTATTTTGAAAAATAGAAAACATTTTTGTACTTTCCAACCATAAAATCTGTCTTTTCAGGAAACTAGTTAGCCTGGAAAAAAGTTCATATATATATATATATATATATATAAAATATGCTCTTCCAGCTCTGGAACGGAGCACTCCGGTGGACGAGGAATTGCACGTAAGTAAATATATCGTTTAATTCGGTCCTACAGACCGTCTAATTTTGCGTAGGACAGGGGTGGAACATCTTCCTATATGTCTGAAGTGAAGGTTTCGATCCTACTTAGTGGTACTGGATGGTATAATGGATAGTCTACAGACACTCTGAAGAGTAGTAATACAACGAAACAGCTGTCTGTGGATGACACAATTATTAATATAAGATTATATGTATATACATTATATATTGAAATAATCTTTTTGAAATGTATCGAATACATTTTTCACTCACTGTAAAATTGTATTACTTGTTCGCCTGTACGTGCACGTGTGGGCATCAGAATGTGTACAAGTTTGTGAATACATGAGTTGATTCGGGCTTGTGTGTGCATATTTGTGTGTGTATTCATATGTGTATATTAGTGTGTATGTGCTATTGCATATGTGTTCGTGTGTGTACCTGAGTGTATGTGTGTGCTTGTATATATATATATATATATATATATATATATATATATACATACATATGTGTGTGTGTTACTGCGTGCATATGTGCTTGTACGCATGTAAGTGTGCTACTATGTGCATGAGTTTGCATGTATGTGTGCGTGTGTAGATATATCTGAGTCTATGTGAGTTTCCAGCTGTGTGTGTTGGTGCATAAATATGTGTACATGTGCATGTGTACTTGTGTGAGTATACTTGTGTGTGTATGTTTAAGAATGTATATGTTCCAGTGACTTTATATATATATATATATATATATATATATATATATATATATATATATATATATTCAAGTGTGATCAATTAAAAGTTTCTGCTTTCGCATTTTGTTGGGCGGTGATCTGTACAGTAGTTTCAATTTTCAAAAAGCAAGCTTCAATGCTGCAAGGCAAAAAAATCGATGATTAATTCAGCATAAAATTACATTGGGAATTGCCCCCCTCCCACTAAAAAAAAGCCCTATTTAGGGGCCAATTTCAATAAAAGAAAAAACACAAGAAAGAGTGAATTTTAATATTTCCGGCCCACCCAACATTGTGTGGCCTGTTTGCGTGATTCATATATGTATAACCAACCAGCCAGCCAGCCAGCGACCCAGCCAAACCAGCTTAAAAACTGGAGAAACGATTTTGGAGACGGTTTTGCTTGACGGTTTCTAATATTCAGCAAAAAAAAAAAAATCCAACATGTCTTCCTGCTTCATATTTTTTCCCGCTTGTTACGTTCAACATTTTATGCCGAAAACTAGAGGAAATGACATAAATGTTTAAATCTTAAGCTTGAATTTGCACGTGTGTGTATGTTTGTGTGTCTGCACTGGTGTGTGTATATCTATGAATATATTATCTGTGTTGTATGCGTGTGTGTATGTGCGTGTGTGGGCGAGTGTGTGAGCGTGCGCTTGTAGGTATGCATGCAAGAAATTGCCCTGCGTGATCTGATATGGAGGCCGAGAATAATAAACTCATTACAAAGCAAGTTAACTCGGCGGATGTTTTTTCTTTTTGAGGCGAAGTGTGGAGGACTGTGAGGGCGGCTGTCTTAGTAAGGAACAGGGACCAAAGATTTTTTCAAGTGCACACTAGCATGGGTTGGTAGGGGATTGGTGGGGGGCATGGCAGTCGGGTGGGGCAGTGGGGGAAGGCCACTAAATATCATCACAGCGAAGACTTTTAGGGAGCTTGGCGCCTTTTTTTTCCCTCCAATTCTCGGTCTGTTTTACTTTTCATGAATTGTTGAACGTAAGCAGCAGGGGAAATGGGAACCAGAAAGTCTCGCGAGATTTTTTTTTCTTCAATATTAGACACCGTCAATCAAAACTGTAACCCAAACAGTCAATACATACTTCTTCAGTTTTTAAGTTGGTTTGGCTGGCTCCCTGAAAACTTATATGTAACACGCGTACAGACCGCTCTAGCGAAATCTAAAAATTTAAAACTACCACTTTTCGTGTTAGAGAAAGTGATTTTATTTTGTTTTTTGAAAAGTCCCCCCCTCATATATTTTTTTTGTTGAGACTCAATTTGCAATGTAAATTTAAGCTAAATTGATCATTTAGTTTTGGGTCTGACGGAATTCATGCTTGCTCTTTGAAAATTCGGATATTTTAGATATCAGTGCCCAACAAAATGCGAGAGACCTCATCTTTGTAGTGGAGTCTGAAAGAAGAACATATTTTAATTCGTTACCCCAAATCTGGCAAACTGCCAAAGGACATTGGCCAAGTGACGGTTTCTATTGATTGGCCTTCCAGACCAGTTCTATATTCATATTTATTTCAATTTCTATTATGTCAGCTGAATCCTTAAATATGGGAAATTTGAAACATTAATGAAAGTATCTGAAAAAGAAAAAAAACTTGTAGTGAGCCTGATGTCTTATGTCTGTTGTTAGTAACTCAGGAGTTAGTCTTGAGGCTTAGAAACAGGACTTTTACACAAAAAAGAACCAAAATTGTATCGCAATAAGCACTAAAAAGAATGCATTTAGTAATTTTTGAAATTTCGAACGTCAAATTTCTCGAAAATGTTTCCTCAAAAGAAGCAAATTGTAAAACTGTGTCAAAGCAAGTATTCGCTTTCTATCCTGCTAGAATCTTGTTCAAAATCGATCAAGGACATTGAAGAGGCTAACTTACATCGCTATTTGGAAGAGCTGCCAAAGTAGTAAGTTGAAGAAGCTTAAACTAGACGAATGCGCCTTTTGTAGAGAACGCAAGTAACACAGAATTTGTTTAAAGGTATCTAGCACAGAGTTTGTCCTTGTGCTAATATTTTCATAGACATGAAAGGTCACAAGTCAAAACGTCAGAAAGTAAAAATGTCCAAAAGCAAAAATGTCCGTATGCAAAAATAACCGAATGCAAAAACGTCCAATGTATAAAAGGTCCGATGGACATACGGTCCAACGCAAATATGTCCAATGCAAAGATAACAGCATTTATGTGTTATTTAGGTATAAGATAGTTATTTGCTTTATATATGGGTGTTATATATATAAGGTAGTTATTTTATATATATATATATATATATATATATATATATATATATATATATATATATATATATATATATATATATATATATATATATATATATATATATATATATTATTATATATTATTGTATAAATATACATATATATCATTATAATTAACGCTCCCTCATTCAGGGTTGAGCACTTTTCAGGTGAGGTTACTCGCTCATTGTAAGTTTATGCAAAGCTCTTCCAACTTGAGAATAGAGCACTTTGTTGGATGAGGAATTATGTGTGAGTGAATACATCGCCTAAATTCAACCTTATTGACCCTTCAGTTCTACGTAGGGCAGAGATAGGATGCCAGCCTCTAGGTCTGAAGCGAATGTTTCGATCCTACCTCGTGGTACTGGATGGGATAATGGATAGTCTACAGCCACACTGAAGAGTTTTAATACAACGAAATAGCTGTCTTTGGATGACAAAATTATTTAATTATATATATGGATATATATTGTAAAAGACCAAAAAACTTTGGAAAAAGATCTCGATAACCTGTTTCGGGTTATTTGAAAAACAGTTTTTTATTGAACTTAAACTAAGTTAAGATCAATTTAATCTTCTGAAGAGATGTTTATAGACCTCGAAATACCGCATTTTTTTTTCAAAGTTTTTTGTCTTGTTTTTTTACTATATTTGCTTTGATAAAATCTGTCTTGAAACTTAGTTTTTATTGTCGAGTCATCGAGGATTCTTGCTGTTGATATTGGAGAATTTATCACTCCCAAGATCATAATGTACAACGGTTTATGGAAAAAACACTTCTAACGGTTACTTATTCCAAACATATATATTTCTTTAATTGTTTATTCTACCTACGCTGTCTAAGCCAAATGGTACATTCTGCGTGCATTAACTATTCAAATAGAGCTTCGAGTAGAGTCTGAATGAAAACCTTTGACTCATTTCTCTCTTCTCCGATCGTTGGCCAGATTTGTTTTTGTATTCTTCTAGTCTCTAACTACATGCATTTTTTACGTATTTCTACGTATGTTTATTGCCCCGGTGTCGACAGTTTGGTGAGTAATGGATATTATTACCCGACATGGTGAATAAAAAAGGACAATTCGGGAACTACATTTTTGCTCGGACCGACTTATGTACTTGGCAAGGGGGGGGGGCAAAACGACTAGGATGATCGGTAAATAAAGAAGTGAGCCTCAGGTGGGATTCGGACCCACACCCTTTCCCAAAGGAGCGCCTATGTACTTCGGGGCAATTCTTTCTATATAAACAAACCATCGTTTATATAAAAAGTCTTGCTCGTTTATATGAAAAGTTCCTGTGTTTAACTATCTAAACGAAGACGTATTGGCAAAAAATCTGTTCGTCAAAGTACTTATAAGCTCTACTGCGTACGAGTGGAACATGTTGGCGAGTCTAAAAGAGACAACTTTGATTTATTTTTCACTCACTTTTTGTCTTTTTTTCCCGTTCCAAACGTTCCTGGCTTTTAACTCTGCTTCTTTCCCCCAAGGGAGAAGGAACCCCCCCCCAAAAAAAACAAACAAAACAAAACAGAACAAAACACGTCTGGTTTGTCATTCAATAGAAACCGTCACGAGACCCAAAATCTTGTAGCAGCATGTATTGGGGTGATCAATAAAAGATTTTTAAAATGGAGATGATCATTGAATTAATAACTTCTCTCACCTTTTATTGGGCGGGATCACTAATAAAAAGTTTGACCCCCCCCCCCGAAAAATTGAATGCTGCCGGGCGCAAACTAAGAGACCAATTTAGCATAAAAAGATATTTTTCAATTACTTTGGAAAACAAAAGAAAACAAAATCAAAAACGTTAAATCTAGACATGATAAGGAATAAATGTTTAAATTTCAGCCCTCTAACTCTATTAGTGCAGCCTGTACACTTGGCACACACACGCACAAGCAAACACACGCACATACACACACACACACACACACACACATATATATATATATATATATAT